>BGPR01016657.1:0-34092 GCA_013235015.1 Araneus ventricosus | reverse complement strand
AAAAAAGACAAAAACTTCAATATGTGTAACTTTCAATTTACTTTACGTATTTTGAATAAAAGATTTTTTACGGCATTTTTATTTTTTCAGAATAACATTTGCATTTTTGAGGAATGCACGTCTTGTAAATAATAGAGCCTTATGATCTTTTTCATACTTTGCCTAAATAGCATTTGTCATTCTATAGAATGGCTAGGTATTATATACAATGCCTATGGAAAGTATATAATAAATATCATATTTCATTCTTTGCCTAAAAATGACCGGCATTCTATAGAATGCCAGCGTTTCATACATTGTCAGTAAAACCTATAAGAAATAGAAGAGTGTCGTTTTCACACACATTCTGGATTAGCATTCATAATATATATAAAGAAACCCAATTCCACTGAAGATCCGTCGTGTATGGGGCCTGTTGCACGCTAAATCATACGCAGTGGTCAAACATCCTCCTGTTGGTGTGGCGTGGAAGTTTGGAGAGGGGGGTACCAGCTCAGGTGTCGTTCTCGTCATCTGACCGTGGTTCAAAATTACGAGGTCCGTCCCAAAATAGCCCTCGTGTTGCTTCAAAACGGGACGTTAATATAACTGAACTAAACCTATCGAATTAAATATGATGCATAGATGATAGGCCAGGAAGGAGAGACGTGAATAATCTCTGATAAGTTAGAACCATGACTGTCTAAAATCCAAAATATTATTGTTTCATTTTTTTCCATCTAAAACGTATTTCTGCTCTGCATACTTCTCAAAATCTTGTAATATAAATGAGAGTAAAAAAAAAGGACTTAAATATGCAACAATATTTAACTCTGACAAAAAAAAATTAATTTACGACATAAAAGCAAATTAAATTCCAAATCATTTTAATGCTGTCTTTTCATTCAATTGAATTCCTTGAAAGTACAACCCGAAGCTGATAATTTTATTTTCATGGGATTCGCTAACAACGTGACACATATCTGAATTGATATCATTAAATATTATCAATAATGAAATAAGCAGAAACAGTTAAAAAACATATTTCAATTATATAATTAAATTCAAAATTATAAAAGAAAATTAAGAACTGTTTTACTGCTACAATTTTCAGTAAAAGCATTTATAAAAAATTAAAATTAATATCCTTATTCCATTCCTTACTTGCAAGCCAACTTTTTTACTGTTTCGTTTACGAAGTGTATAAGGAGAAAGTCTTGCAATCGTCAAAAAATTCGAACTCGAGATGTTGACGAATCTCCACGTTTTGGACCTCCCCGAGTCCGAAAAACACAATTTTGGTATCATGTCTGTCTGTGAACACGATAACTCAAAAACGGTTAGACCGAGAGGGATGAAATTTCGTATTTGATCTTTACACACAATTTGTAGGTTTCTATTCAAATTTTGTACAAATCCGTCCGCGGGAAGTCTGTCTGTCCGTGTTCATGTGAATACGATAAGTCTAAAACTAAAATAGCTAGATGGATGAAATTTGGTATACAGTTTTATCAACAGAAATGTAGGTCCGTAGCAAATTTTGGATTAAATCAGTCACAGGGTTGACTGTCTGTTGGTCTGTATAATAGCATACTTTTTAACACAATAACTCCTAAACGCTATGACTTAGATAAACAAAAAACGGTGCGAGGTCAGCTAACATTAGTTACAGATCCGTTACCAATTTTTGTTTCAATCGGTTCATAAAAAGGCGTTCAAATTGCATATTTGGTTTTCTTCGCCATACTGTGACGCAAAATAAAAAAAGTCTTCAGGCTCTTTTAAATAAGCTTCGATTGCACGCATTTCGCTTATACACGATGCAATTTATTAAAAACACAAACATTGCCTTTTATAAGTATAGATTAAAAATTGACCTTATTGTTTTCTGTGTAATAATGACTTTTGCTTATTACAGATATTCAAAGCAAACACTGTTTATATACATCAATTATTTCAGGTTTATGCATGCCATGCATTACAATTAGCAATACATACTTTTTCTGATAGTGTCATTGAGGTCCTGAAATGTACCTATTTTTAATTTCATCTAAATCTTAAATTTTTGCTTTTCTAAACTTGAATGAATCGTTAAAACTTTTATTCTTGCATATTAATTTTTAAAAGGCATCGTGTGAATCTATATTTTACTTAGTGATGTGGAGTGAGAAAATACCCAGTGCATAGGTGAATATGTTTTGTGTCAATGCCTAAAAACTGGGTATTTTCTAACAAAAGCCTGTGAATGGTGATTCGAAATGAAAAACATAAAATTTATAAATACCCCAAAACTGGATATTTTGCAAAGATAAGTGTTTGTTAATAGTGATTCAAAATAAAATTTATAAATACTTAAAAATTGGGTTTTTGGTTATAAAAACTCCGTTTGAATGGCAATTCCAAAACAAATTTATAAATATCCTGAAAATGAGTATTTTTCAAAAAAGTTACTGATGATTCAAAATGAAACATGTATGATACATAGTTTAGAAATTAAAATTTTGACCAAATTTTTATTAAAAAAACAATTGCTATTAGGGCTGAGAATGAAATATTTTAGAACTTAAATGGGATCAAAGGATAATTTACTTTTTCTCGTTTGAAGCGCTTAATTCATAATTTGAGACCAAAAAGAGAGAGAGAAAAAAGTCACTTGTTCTCTCTGATTAACGCCTTAAAGTTCATATAATATAAATTTGAACTTTTTCATATTTAAAATTATAATCGAATAATTTCTAGTTCAAATCCCGTTGGTTTGGTGCAGAAGTTTACAGAGGGAGGGGCCAGCTCAGGTGTTGTCCTCGTTATCTGACCGCGGTTCAAAATGACCAGGTCCATCCCAAAATAACCATCATGTTGCGTTAAAAAGGGAAGTTAATATAACTAAACTAAACTAAATTCTGGTACAGAACTAAAATATTAAATAAAATCAGTGTAGTAAATTTGGCGCCTTTGGATCATTGTCGCCTCTGGGCTCTAGCCCAATAAGCCCATTGGATAAGACAGCCCTGATTACATTGATGTTCTTTTATCTTGTAATTATTTCGATTATTTCTTGTGAAAACTTCAGAAGCGATATTATCTAAATGATTTTCATTGATTCGAAATTTGCATGCAGTAACTTTTAGTTATGGATGTAAAAGTTGGTTCAAAACTTTAAAATGTAATAAAATTTTGAGATTCTAGAAATAATGGAGTTAGAATTTTTTTTTCTTCCTTTGATGTACTGTGTACTACTCCAAAGGTTAAAGCATAAATGAAATTTCAAGCCTGTAGATGAAAAATTAAAAAAGTTATCCCATGTGCGGCATTCGGACAATACCGAATATTTCAACTAAAAAAAGAAGAAAAATCACACAAATTTCACTTTAAAATGGTTGTCAAAGGGTAATAAAATATTATAGAAGTCTTTTAAATGGTGAAAAAGGATTAAAAACAAGAAATTACTTGAAAAACAAAATTCACCACCGAGCTTCATTTTGGAAAGGACGATGATTTCCTCGATTTTTTTTTTGGAAAAACTAAAATGATTCCATGCCAAAACGAAAGATTCTTGCAACGATTATATTTCTAAGAAAATCGAGAATCAAATTAAAAAAACAGCATGCAGTTTCGTCAATTATTGAATTAATAGGAGCTGTTCAAAGTTGGTGTCCGGTATAACGGATACCAGGTCTGAAGGGGTTAAGACTTTACAGAATGAAATCCAAAGTCTCACAGAAACGAGACTCAAGTGTTCGAAAAATTCTCCCCAACTCAACCTTAACCTCCGTGAACCCTCCTTATATATAGACTGCGTATTTATATAAAACAATTTATGACTTTCAGGGTCCCAAGCGGTTCTCTACCGACCCTCAAGAAATTAAAGCCATTTGCCTACCTCAAAATTTCTATATATGTCGCGCTACAAACCGAAACTGGACCACTATTCGTTGGTGTGGAGTGGAAGTTTGGAGAATGGCGTGACAACTTATTTGTTCTCGTCATTGGTCAACATTCAAAATTACGAGGTATGTTCCAAAACTGCCTTCGTATAGCTTAAAACCTTGATGATAATCTAATATAAAACAACGCTGTAACAAAGAGTAAATTGGAAATCTAGCATTGACGTTCCTTTATCTTGAAATTTCAACTATTTCTAGAGTCAATGCTTGCTAGTTATAGCAGAAAATAATATCCTCACGTTAGTGTGGAGTGGGAGTTTGGAGAATGGTACATTTAAAATGGAAAGATTAAAATTACGAAATCCGTTCCAAAACCGCCCTCGTGTAGCTTAAAAACTGGACGTCAATCTTATATGAAACAACAGCATAACACAGAGTAAATTAGAAACTCCAGTATTATTACACTGATAATCGTTTATCTTGTAATTTCGATTATTTATGGTGACAACTTCAGAAAATATTATCTAAACGAATTTCATCGATTCATTGATGCCAAGTTTACATGCAGCAACAAAAAGTGTAAATAATATTTCGCTACTTTTTGGCTCAAAATTTTAAAATGTAATCAAATTTTGAGATTCTAAAAGTATTGCGCTGAAATTAGATAAATTTTGAAAATAATGATATTAAACAAGTAAATATAGAATTAAAATAAGCTCGATTATGATGCTTTTCATAAATATGTCATAGGTTTCCGCTTTTCTTTATAAATATATAAATATAGGGAGAGTATACTTATTCTTCTACAGTTTTGGTAGATTCATTCGAGTCCACAAAAAATAAGTAAAAATTAAATATTCGCATAATTGATGTATGTTTAATTTTTAAACACAGCACGAAATGACCCATATTAAAAATGAAATGTAAATATTTTTATTTTCTAGCAAATGAAAAAAATATTCTAGAAATGTTTACTGTATTTAAAAATATGGAGAATTTAAAAAATTGTGTTTGATAATTTTAGTATGATTGTAACTGTTCTTTAAGTTCTATCAAATGTTTATTTGAATGGAGAAGAATTTTGTGTTTCTGTCGCTGTGTTTATTTGTAAGAACAATTCTTATTTCGATGACAAATATTTTCTTTCTTTTTCTTTTGAGTTTAGTACCTAAGGGTAAAGTTATCGTTTGACACTTTCAATAAATAGCACGTTTTTTTCTTTCATTATTGTATCGCAACTTTGAAAAAGGGATGTGATTATTAGTTTCAATCAAGAAAATAATTTATATAAGTAGCCACAAATGCTAGAATAACTATCAAAAATAACCTTCTATACATTATATTTAATTAAATCTTTACATCTTGTTTAAATCAATAAATTTATTATTGATGATAATTACAAGAGTATAGACAGCGAGATAGATGGAGTTAACTAACGTATATAATCAGTGGTGGACTGGGTCTGAAAATAGTGGTTGCCAGGTGTCAGTGAGGGCCCACACATATCTATAATCGTAACATTAATAAATTATATGTATTTAATTTTTTTATATTTAATTATATTAATTTATATCTATAATATTTAATAATTATATATTTAATTTATTTTTTTATTATATATTTCATTTTTCCGCGTTTTTAAAATAAATCCCTTTTAACACCCTTTAATTTTCTATGTTTAAAATAACGAAACTATGTTTAAAGTTATTTGATTTTAAATTTCGTAAGTTAAATATTATATAAGAAACACGGACCTTGGGTACAGGGCTATTTTATTTATTTGCTTTAGAGAAAGAGTTCTTTTTTCTCTCCCATATTTCCTGGGGGCCCAAATTGTCTTCTGTTTAACGGGGCCCACTTGCCATCGGGCAAGCTGGCAACCTCGCCAGTCCGCCACTGTATATAATAAGAGCGCTACAAAAGAAATCTGGTTAATCGCAGTGCAGCATCAGAAACGAAAGAATCCCCTTCCCCACCCCACAACAAAAAAAAAAAAAAAAAAACTGCAATAAAACTTCCACCCTTAGGGGAACCGTTTAGCTTACTTTCGACCTTGGAAAGAAGAATGCAATTACGCGGCAGCAGGGAGGGAGGGACTCTTCACGTTCTAAAGAGACCCAATCGTTGTATTCAAAGGTTTTCCGCATAGGGTTGCCGAATTACTATACACACAGGACAAAATATCGGTTTTCAAAAAAATTAGACGTTTTTTCATTAAAAAGAATCTTTAACCGTTGAGAAACTATTATTAAAACTCTTCATGCATATTTATTTTCTTCAAAAATGAACAAAATTAGCTTTTATTACTATGAAAGAGTCCAAGAGCATATCTGACCAGCACTTTGGGTGCCATCTATCTTCACCGTTACGTACTAAAAGAAATTAACGAAATTAAATGAATATTTTGGGTTTTTTGATTTTTTAAAAATATTAAGAGCATTTTGAGAATTTTGGAGTTTCACACATTACTTATAGTGATATGTCGGACCATTCTGACAAAATTTTAGACTTCAACAATACATATTAGCGGTACTGATATGATTTTGGTAATTTATAAGCTTTAGACGACCACCTTAATTCAAATAGTTTGATTGGATCTGAGACAACGAAATTTTTCAAAATGAGTTTAAGTCGGGCAGTTACAATTATAAATCGAAATCGTCGAAAAAGAGAACTGTTGAACAACTGAAACTGTTGAGGAATCTCCTAAAACCAGAGCCGGCCCGAACAAAAGCGGGGCCTGGTGCAAAGTTGATTTGCGGGCCTTGAAACTAATTTCGTAAAGCAAAATAATAATTTATTGCATTCTGCTATTTATTACACTTAACAAATTGGTATATTAAGGACCTAAGGATTACACGAAAATGATAAATTATTAAATTATTTGATTTATAAATGATTTTGAAGGTGATTTAAATGTAAACTTTATAAAAACAATTCAAAATAATAATAAAAGTTATTATTTTGAAGCAGGAGAAAGATTTTTCTGCAGATACGACGGTCAAATGAAAAATATATTGATAAGGACAATTTTTCCGAACAGTTACATTTGAATACACTCCGTCCAAGCCTCGGCCTTGCGGTAAATCTGAAAAACCGGTCGCCACGACTGCAAATCGACCGGAAAACAGCCCCCAACACGAGCGGCTCATGCGGTGACCGCCCCCCCCCCCTTTACTGGTGTACGACCCGTCTTCGGATACAGTTCAGATAAATTTATTTTTAAACAAATATTATTTTGACCCTGTTATACAAAACTAGAAGACAAATTTTGATTTCATGAAATAAATCAATGCAATTCATTTTGTCTTGCAAAGTCGCATTTAAATATGCCTTTTCAGACAATTTGTGAATATCATCCTGATTATATAAAAATTCCTATGATGTCCCATATTCCTGATAAATTTCGATTTTTTTTTTAAATGGAAAATAGGTCACTATAAATTGAAGAGCTGAGTGGATGAACATGTTAAGTGACATTTTTGAAAAAAAATTGAGATAATTGGGCAAACGAACATGTTGAAGTCTAGTTTAAATATCTGAAGTTCATTAAATCTGTTAAGTTAAAAAATAACGAAATTTTTAGTGGATGAACATTTTAAGCTCACGGTCTCTTGCTGTTTAGTAGTGGAAGAACATGATAAGGGCCCTTAACATCTTCTTCCATGAGAAACTTGTTAAACTTGATTAAAATAACAACTGCTTCCATTGAAGCCGAATCGTTTTCAGCGCGAGAAATAGCATTAATGCAAACAAAAATATCGACAAGAAAATTCGAAAATAGAAATCGTTTGCTTTTAAAAGATGTTCTTGGTATAATTCTTTAAAACTTTTCTACCTGGTCTTCATTGCGAGTCATACAACATGCTGAACTGTATTGCGTGACAAAGAACACAGAATTAACGCTAAGAAGACGAACTCTTTGAAACTCTTCAAATATTTTTTCAATAATGGCTTAATTCAGCATTTCTGATGTAATTGATTCATATGAAGTTGAGCCAGGAGACCAAGTATCTTTTTTTACTTTAAAAAGTTTTCACTGATCACTTATATTAGTTTTTTTTTTTTTGGCTCTTTAACAACCAAATAAACTTATCTGAGTGGGCTATTTCATTTCTAAATCTTATAGAAATCAGCGAAAGTTTAAGGAGTAAAGATCATCTTATTATCAGGTCGGACTCTTTTTTTTCAGCCTAGAATGAGAATTTAAGCACGATATCTCGTTCTTAAAGGATATTTTAAAATAAGTGAATATAAATTCCTTTAGGTAGGACATTCTTATCTTGATAGTGATGGAGATTTCTGAAGAATTGAAAAAAATGTAAGGAGACATGAGCCATATTCCTTCCAGCACAATACCGCGAAAGCATAATGCAAAGTGGCAGAAACCATCACGTCACTGATATGACTCCCTACTTTCTAGATTTTAAAGATCTCCATTATAAATTCCAGCTCACCAATAGAGAAGGGAATGTCCTCAACGAAAAAGTTGCTTTCCGGGACAGCGTTAAGTGGATTAGAGTAAAAGAATTCGACTTGTACTTTTATAAGGGTTTTTAAGATCTTTATACCCCTTTTAAGAAAGTTGACTTTAGGAAACAGATAAGGGGTGAAAAACAGCTAGTCAAAATTGGAGATTTTTAGTTGAAAAGGACAACAGATACCGGATCGAAATTAATAGAAGAAAAGATTGAAAGCATAAAACAACAGATTTCTTTTATTGAAAAAAAAGAGTATAAATTTTTAAGAATTATTAATTTAAAAAGAGAAAGTAAAACATTAACACTCTTCAATGGATTTGATGTTTATTTTTATTGATTCTTAAACTTGCATATTATTTTGAGTTCTTTTAATGCTGCTCCAACATCCAATTTGCTTAATTTTTCTTGTTCAACTTGTTTGGAAAGTATGTAGAATTTATACAATTTTGCTGATCATTATCATGTCTATTATGGGCAATTCATATTGGAGGAAAGTAAATTACAGAAAAGATTAAATATTTAGAAAAAAACTTCCTTTTCTTAAAAGAGAAAATAAATTTTTTATGAATCATTAAATCAAAAATATATCAAAATATTAACACTCTTTAATAGTTTTTATGTTTATTTTCCTTTTTCCCAAGTTCGAATATCATTATGTGATCTTTTTATGTTTGTGTGTGTGTTCTATTTCAACATCCAATTTACTTTATTTTTCTTGTTCAACTTGTGATGAAAATACATAGAGTTTTATAGTTATTCAATTTTGCTAATTCATTAATATGCATATGTATTTAATCCGCCATTATTACGTTGATACAGAAAGGAACATGCACTTAACATGTTCTTCCGCGACTAAACAAGAAAGTTTTTTGACGCGTGAATGGAAGAACATGTTAAGTGCAAAAGATTATTAAATTTCTCTATAATTAAAAGAGCTACAGCCATATTAATAAACATAAAGCATTTTGAGTACCTTTTTAGTTGCTAAAATGCCGGAACATTAAAAATTGAGTGAAAAAACAAAAAAAGTAACCTCTAAATTTTAAAGCTAGTTTTCTCAAAATCGCTTAATTGCTCTAACTCAGCTCTTCAATTATGATATGAAAATATTGAATTTGGGGACCGTCGCTTAATATAAGCAACACCACCTATCTCAATTTTCCAGGTTTTACAGGAGGAAGAAAAAACTGAATTATTCGTAACCAATAACGAATATGGCGGATTGTTTTTGACATCTGGTATGAACCTGAGACTATACATTTGTTTCAACGGCAAAAGTATTAAAAAAAATTGAAAATTTTAAATTTCTTGAGATAGGTTGTGTTAGCCTATCAGACCACTGAGATAGGAGGAGTTGGAAGAAGTTTAAATAAGGTGAAATCAAATGAGGAAATTGACTCAATTTTACTTCAATAAAATTTTTTTTATTGAAAAGGAAAGATAGTTTTTGAAAAAAAAGTTCGCTGTAGGTGCTTCAAATGAAAATTAAAAAGATGGTCAATTAACTTTTTGACAAAATCGTCTTGACATTCAATTGAAGAAGTTTAAAGCTCACAACTCACTTCACAGATGGAGATTAATGTATTTTCTGAAAATAGGCTTGCCAGGATTAAAGTCTTCTTTTGTCACTTTTCTTATCCTTTATTTTACACCCTCTTTCTTCTTATCTGTCTCGTCAGCCTTCACATTCTTGTTTTTACCACCACTTACATGCTTTGAATTTTTGCGTTTCCTCGCCACCTGCCTTCTACTTTCTTCTTCACAGGAAATGCTGTCGTAGAATTCATGCGTGTCTGATGGTATAAATTTCCTCGTGCACTGTAAAAAAAATCCCGTAAAATTTACGGTTTTAAACTGGCAGCTGGGTTGGTTGTGCAAAACCGTAAAAGTTACGAAGTAAATCCGTAGGCACAACGGTTTTTTTACCATACAGGAAAAAGTTTTTTCCGTTAAAGTTACGAAGTAAATCCGTAGTCACAACGGTTTTTTACCGTATGAGATCAAGTTTCTCCCTAAAAAGTAAGTGACGTCATCGACTGAGTTGAGTTGTTTTTCTCCTTCTGTTCGAGTTGAGTTGAAACGTGCTGATGTGTATTATCAATTAAGAATATTAATTAATCGAGGCTTAATTATTAATTCCATTAATTAATATAATTTTTAATTGAACTTACGTGGACGATTTCTATGCAAGATGGTGACAAAACTTCTAACACCTCCGAGCCGGGGATCGAAACCGCGTTCATAGAAATAAAATGCAGTCGCTCTAACCACTAGACCACCGGAGACTTCATAAAATGAAGTAAAAATAATCTATTTGAGTTTTAAAGTCACTATAGCTCTAGTGGCGCCACTTAGTGGTGTAAATATCAACTATTGCCAGAACACGTGTTTTAACGTTAGCTTTTATGTGTGACAACAGGTTACTGCTACATGTATAAAGAGTTAGATCATGCCCTGTTTAATATGATATTTCATTTATTTCTTTGTTTTAAATAAAAAGGTTTTTAATGTGTCAGTTTTCCCACTAAACGATACGCGTTTCATATGGAAAATGGTTGATTCTGAATCGAATGAAATTAAGTTTTCTTCGCAAAATGTTAAAAGATACATTATTCTTCAAACTTCTAAGCTTATTTTGAAAATTAGAGAAAGTATGAGTGGTGATATAATTTTTCTTCCTAAATTCTTTCCTTTTTTTTGTTCATGCATAATTAAAGTCAATACATTCACTTATTCCACTATAGCGGATATGGAACCCTATTAAAAACATGAAATGAATTCAATAAAATTACATTTAAGAAAAGGGAAAGTTATCGTACGGAAAGCAATACCGTATGACGAAAAATAGAATTTGAACTGACGGTTTTAAACCGTTTATGGCTGGAGCGGGAAACGGTGAAAAACCGTTTTGTCAACAAAACAGCTTTAAACCGTCAAATATACGGAAAAAGTCCGGGAAAGAAACGGATATTTTTTACAGTGTGTACCGTAAATCAGTCCACTTATCGCGTGTTAGTGCTGGACGCGAAGTGAAGAGACAGGAAAAAGCGAAGACATTCTCTGTCTCATACCATCACCCTTCATGGTCTTACATTTAGTGCTTTTAATATCCACTGTGCTGCATACAAACATATTTTTCAAATCCCAACTCATTATGATCCGAATTTCATCAAACAGACTTTGCCTTTCCTGTTCAAGTATGGTATCACATCCCTTCTTTCTTGATTCCTGGCACTTTCGGGAGTTATAAGCGGGACCCATCTTTCTTTTCTCACGAGGAACATCTTGCACTATCCACTTAGTTGTCTTGAGATCTGCTCTTCTGAATACCATGTATGCTTTTCCTTTCATTCGATTAATCTTAGCTGTGTTCCTCTTCCAATCTTTCTAGTTCAAAAAAACTGTTCCTATTTATGCGCACTGTCTCAGTAACACTACTTTTAAGATTGCTTACTTGGTCAGCTTGGTTTAGAAAGGATACATCACTACTTACATTCGTGCATTTAATCAGCAACATTTCTTGGCTCTTAGTCGAACACTTCACTATCCATGTCAAATTGTTAAAAATATTGATATATTATTCAACAAAAGATACAATAAAGTTTATGCAATGCTATAAAGGATTTGAACTCAATAATAAGCACAGTAATATTAAAAGTAGCGGTAAGTCAAGAAATAGTCGATTTTGATAGAAAAATAACTCCATCTAGTGAAACTTGCTACTGAAACACCCTGAATCACGAACATAGTGTCTGTCGACTTCAGCTTATAATTACCTAGTTATGTTTGGTACTTTATCTGTAAAACTGAATTATCTCAAATAAGAACTGATCATTAATCATACAAACAATTAATATCAACAAGAAAATCATTAAAATAGTTTACCTCGTAAAAGAGAAGTGAAGGATGACATGAAAGGCTCTGAAACATACTGAAATAGGCACTGTTGTGGTAAAAACTAGATAGGTGGTGTTATCATTTTTGCAATTTGTGCCCTACCTGTTGGTCTGAGGGCCAAACAGAGTCAACCAATCGATCTGCCATAAAAATGTTTATCTAACTCAAAATGACCAAAATCTGAGATAGGTGGTGTTGCTTGTTAAGCAACAGAATATTCTTTCACAGATGAAATAGCTGATCAGTTCCATAAAATCAAAACTGGGGTTTTTTTTCCCCAAGTTTTTTTTTATTTTTACATTCAGGTAACACTTTTAACTAATTCTTTCATTATTTCTTTTGCAGTTATTAAAAGAAGATATGAATCCCCAAGAGCAATAGTTTTCAAAAAATTTTCAAATGCCTTTCAAATGGGAATTTGTATACCGATATCTTAATTAGAATTTTAAAATATCTGGCTCGCAATATTTACTTCATTCAGTATGCCATACCAAATAACTAAACTTAATAAAAATTAATTAAGAAGAGCAGCGGAACTAGTTCAATTATTTGTGTGCATAAAAAATATTAATTGTGATTAATTCATATTTTTCGCCTACTTTTCGGTAAATTGCCGGTATATCCAAGAAAGTCTGGTGGTGGAAGTACAATTTCGCAACCTATCTGCAGAGACTAAGGGCGTCAAACGACGAATTGCGTTATTAGATCAATTTTGTGTTATTAAATCAACCCCCTCGATTTCTTTTAAATTTTGAGGTTGACTTGTAAAGGAAGAGCGGCATACTGAAAGTTCGCCCCTGGCGACAAAAGTTTCAGCTACGCTACTGCGTTTTCTTAGCTGTACTATGAATCACAAAGCGCGCATTTTTGTGTCTGCGTATGATCAAGTCGAAGGGAGAACACTCCCTTTGGATTTTCTTGAAAAGTGACAGAGTTTCTTCCTGAAATCAGGTTTTTCCTTGTTCCATCAACAATCTTATTGCTTTTATATTTTTGCCAGTTAGTCGTTGAGTAGCTATCGTGCTGTTGATAAGAGCCCGCACATTTTATCAGGAGAGACACGCTGAACCAATAAATCTACAGTTATAAATACAGAATATATTTCATAAAGAGGTCAAATGGTTAGCAATATTAATCTAACTACTAAATGCAATTTTCTGCAAATCAGTTGCAATTATCACTTTTCATGCTGTGATCGGGGCAATTTAGTCGTAAGGCTAGAATAACTTATTAAATAAGGATTCTAGAAAGAGTAAAATAACTTATTCATTTTATTATTGTATAATTTAATAATATTATAAGAATTCATAATATAATAATTTATTATTTATTAGATAGTTTATTATTGTTGAAAATAAATTATTGTTCTGGGTTCTATGCAATCCTTAATATCGTCTGAAACTATTCGGATGGCTTGAATTTTTTCTCTCTGTTTCGAAGAATAGCAGAAGCCAAAGAGCATTTCGCATGAACACAATTTTAAGCGTGCTTTAAATTTTGTTTTCTCCTCACCTTCCATTGATCAGTGAATAACTATTCACCGTGGTCAGATGTTTAGGATAACACCTGAGCCGACAGCTCATTCTCTAAACTTCCACATCACATTAGCGGGAGTAAGTTTGATCCTGGACCTCAGATTCAGCACGCGCCAGGTAAGCGTACACAGGGGATCTTTGATAGAAACGGGTTTCGAACTGGGAATAATGTTATATGAATTAATAATATAATAATTATTTATTAGATAGTTTATTAGTGTTGAAAATAAATTATTGTTCTGGGTTCTCCGGTCCCGAAGACGAGACCTTACCACCAGGTCACCGTTGCTCCCTGTCGTTGGATGTACTAATGCGTAATTCAAGGATGTCAAACCCAAATGAATGCGTAATTCAAGGATGTCAAACTCAAATGCCAAACAAACAAGGTCCAAATTTATATGCGCCGTAAGAAAACAGTTCGATTTTTATAAAAACGTAGATTTTGAAAATACAGCATGGACGAGTTTCCTGTTCTGTTTGCGGTAATAGGGCTTCCGCCTTATCCATCAACTCCCGGTAATAATGTTAAGTCAACCGGAATCTCCAAAATTTCAACACTCTGTTTGAAGATATTAACGTTTAAACTGGAGTTTTCCAATGTTACGGCTTAAGGATACTTCGAAAATATTAAATTTCGTGTTTCTATTGTTGTAGCTCTCATAGTTGACTTAGAATAAGCACCAAATTTTGAGGAAAGGTTGCCATAATTATTCTTTATCGCTCTCTTTTGCGCTTTGTGTATTCAAGAAAGAACCGATTCGAACTTGGCGCTTGATATGGAATCCAATTCGATTTGGCGATCGCTGAAATTGGAGGGTTACTGGAGAACGGAAGTTAACTCTCACCGCGGAAGTTTTCTCAAAAAAAAAAAAAAAAAAAAAAAAAAAAAAAAAAAAACCAGAAAACTCGCCCACAAGAGAAAGGATAACGGTAAAAATATACCTTAACTTTCTATCTCTTAGCATATATTATCTGCTACCATCTTTCCCACTTAGAGAGATATCCTGTCCGCTGCGATTCGTTTCAAAATTGTTCGAAGGTTAATGTCAGCTATTCTAGATCTGCCGAGAAACTTTTGTTAATATGTGAAAATAATTCCTCGCAGCGATAAGCACTTGAAACATAGAAATAATTTCATGCTCCAGTTATACCAATTTTCAAGTGTTCCAAACCTGACTAACAAATGTTTGTAAATTTCAAGCACCCCAATTTCATTGAATTTTGCCTTCAAATCTCAACAATATTCCAACTCTATTTGGTTAGGTACCGATTCTATATCTATTTAGAATATTTTACATTTTATAGGTTTATTAATAATTATGTATACTTAGGAATTTTAAACATTAAGTTACGATATTTTTATTAAAAAATTTGTTACCTACTGTTATGTTTATTAGGCAGCGAGTTTGACACCTCTTGCGTAAATGGTTGAAAAACAAAAATCACTAATTATTTCAACGGATTAAAAGGTTAAAAATAAATTAAAATATTGGTTAATAAAACGCAGCGCATAATTTTAATATATTGAAATTACATTTTAAAAATATGCAAGATCTTGCAACATGGTCTCAAAAATTATACGCTCGAGTTCAAAACAAGTGTTTTTTCTAACATGCTTTACATTGAAACTGCGCCTTTTGCAATTCTGAACACCCTCCTCTGAATCGCACAATTTAAAAACAAATTCAGAATAAACTTTAACGGGTTGAAAAAAAGATTTCAGTTAAGGTTCTAGATGCCTTTAACCATATCAAACAATTCGCTGAAATTCATTTGAACAAAGAATTTAACTTTTATTTCAATAAATAATCAATTTTTGAATTTCTGTTGCCATGAACGTAATTTAATATCTCTTTCGAATTAATAAGGTTTGAATGGTTTATTCTGTAGGAAAGGAATTATTTTTGCTTTGCAAACAAATATTAATGAAACGGATGGGTTTGTTACATTAAGATTCCGTTTCTCAACTGGATATCAAGCTTCGTAATCATGGGCTGTGATCAGATTACCAAGACGGTAGCTAAGCCGACACTCTACACTTAAAAATTTCACTCCACACCACGAATTTGAAAAAGTTCCCTCTCTTATATCAGATTTAAGATTTACTAGTTCCGACGGAGTCTATGCGCGTGATGTTGCAGTCAGAGGAAAAGACGCTACTGCGCATGTCATCTTCCTCTTTCATCACGTCCTTTTCCTCCAGCAATTGCGCAATGAATTCGAGTGCTAAATTTTCACTGCGCACTTTATACGTTTCGTGTGAGCACGAAATGTTTCTTGTATACAGCAGATTTTCAATAATGAAATAACAGTCAATCCTCAATTTATTCATCTGAAATAAGTCTAATTTGATAGTATGAAACAGTAGCAATTCAATTTAATGTTATTAAACAAATTTGAATAAAATACATTAAATAAATTTTCTTGCCATTACTCATAGTTGCACAAGTCTGAAAGAATTCATTACGAATTCTCAATGTTTTACTATAGTTTAAGAAGCCCCATTCGGCATCCTAATCTTTCAACATTTTTAAATTTTGGCAAACTATGTCATCTAAACAACAGGTGTTTAGATAAATTATGAAGATTACAGTTTAATAAATTAAATACATTAAGAATTCGAGAAAAAAATTTATTTGCAAGTTTGTTATATAGAGAATAAATACATTGTTTGCAATATCATTACAGCATTGTAGGTTACATTTACAACAACGATTCTATACAAAATAAAATTATTGCATAGATTAGTTATTGCATAGTTCTTAAAATACAACCACTTATTAGTGTACTAAAAAAATATATATTTTTACTTTTTAGTCTTTAATAAGGAATTTTAAATATTATGGAATCAAATTTCTCGATATCACTACCAGGTAGCGCCACTAATATGCAATCAAGAGTTAATTTATCAATCAATTAACTTATAATTAAGTCGTGGCAATATTAAAACAGTGTATTGTGAACGAGAATACACAAGTGTACAAAACTTCAGAACTCTAGCACATCAGGAAGCCAGCGAAAGATCTGTTATAACATTCCAGTTTTACAAATATGAAATAAATGTAATCAAATTGTTTTAAAAAGAACTTAAAATCAGATTCTTAAAATTATTTTCTACTGTTTAGCTTTTAATTTATAATTCATTATAAATATGGAATTTTTGAATCAGTTTTTTTTTAATATTTAAACAAGTGGCACCACTGGTAGGAAATCAAAACTTAATTATCAGTTAATATATTGAATATAATTAAGTTCTAAAAATTTTAAAATATTATACCGACATAGAGAATACACAAGTATATAAAATTTCAAAACTATCACATTAAGATATAATAAGTAAAAAATCGATTACAAATTTCCATTTTTACAAAAATGAAACAAGTTAAATTAAAAGTGTATCAAAATATGGAAGTATATTCAGATTGAAAATTAGCCAGAACATTTACTATTTTACTTAATAGGAATGATGATGAAAAATTACTAAAGTAAAACATATACATAGGATACGTAAATGCGAGCAGTTACAGAAATAAAATTAATAACATTTCTACAAATTACTCTATTGCTACTGTAAACTCCAAATTAACTTATTCCAACGATTTTTTAAACTTTCGAAAGGACTATTTTTTTGAATTTGAAAATTTTAGGAATTTAAAAATTCTCTAGAAAAAGTTTCCGAAAATTTTAGATAGAGTCATATCAATCAACCAAGCTTTAATATCAATAATTTTAAAAAATTAAAACTCTACGTCTGTGCTATTGCCATTCATCTAATATATGTAGAAACTAACTTTAGCATTTTTGTTCATTTAAAATTGTAAGAGATGGCACCACTAATAAAATCGTCTGTTTTATGGCGAAGTGACGTCACGTCACTTCGGCGGGAATTAAATCAGTTCGATGTTGGATTTTTCACCGAAGCGGTCGTTATAATTTAGGCTCTCCGTTTTCTGAGCGAAAGTAAATTATGAATTAGCCTGGTGCTATCTCGGAGGTGAACTTGCTCTTATGTTTATTGTTTTAACCCCTTTGTAAATAGTTAAATGTTTTAATTCTGTTTAAATAATAAATTAGTTGATTTTAACTCTCTATTTTCATTTTGCATCAAATTAGAACCTTTATCCCCTAGACACCTTTCCTACATATATATTCATATAATATATTCATTATAATATCATAAAATATTTTTTAGAAATGCAAATATTTTATTCATCAAAAGCTATCCATATACAGCTGTAAGCATTATTAGTGTAAATTTTGTGACGCATTACTTTATCTTGAAGCATATTGATCAACATGTTGATCAGGCATGGTGATCAAATATGCTTTTTAAAAATTTAAGTTAATTTCTGATTGGCTGGCCGGCCGAGCCAATCAGAAAGAGGAGTCTAAATCTCTTATTTAATATAATTTTCTTAAATACAAAAAAATTAAATGCTCTTTAAATAATTTATATTCAAAATTGAACACATTGAGATAGTTTTTAAAATAGAGTAACAAGTAAAAAAATCTTGCCTGAAGAAAGTATTTGTTAATGAATGCGAAAAAGCGGGCAAAGCAATATATTTCAGATTAATTACACAGACAGAAAAAAATGCTTCAGAAATTTTTGAAATTAGAATTAAGACGTCAGGTATTTCAGCTGAATTACTGTAGCGCATAATCAACATCTTTAATTCCAACGAAAGATAATTAATACTAGGCATCTAGAACATCTTAAATTTCAAAAAGTGAAACTGAGTATTTTTTATCACGAAGTAGTTAAATGGTTAGATTCATCACATTAAACATTCACAACATTAAAAACATTTGATAATTTGATAACAACAGCAAAAACAAAATTAATGCACAGTACCCAGCTTAGTTTCATGCGTGCCAACATAGTTTTATAGGGCTTGAAAATAATTAGTTCCTTATTTGCATATATAACAAAATCTTTCCAACAAGATTATAACCAAGTAATGTTTTTGATAATGCGATAATATATTTGCTTCACCTTTCATTGTGGGCAGAAGCATCTAGTTTCTCCACCACTAGTTCAGCACTGACCGATTTAAACAAGATAAACACCAATTTTTATTTCAAGCTCGCCATCATAAAGTATAAATTCATACTGAAAATTCATGGTTCAAACATCCGACTAACCAATGGAAGCAAACAAAATTCATTTCACACATGTTTGGGATATTTTAAAATAAACACTTAAAATGCAGTTAAGGATCCTTTTGCAAATGTCCTTAGCAGTTATGCCCGAACTAAGTTCGTGCATCGAATTATGGCATTTTTACACTTATCTAAAATTAAGTCATCATCCGATACAAAAATGACAGGTAATCCATTAACATCAAGTGTACTATAGGCATGTAGATAAATCAACACAACGCATCCCCAAAACAAGGGGTTGATCTAATTAGATGGTACAGAAAACTATACTATTAAGGGGTTAACATTGAAAACTAGGCATAACCAATGGCACTTATTCAAAAATTATACATTTATATGAAATTTTATTACAAGAATTCCACTTAAGAAATTTTGCAAATCAAATTTATTTGGATAATTGCAAATAAAATATTTTCAAAGCTTCTTTAACTCTCCGACTGCTTATCCTGCTATTTCAGCGGGTAGGAAGCAAGTATTTTTTGCTGCATTCTGCCATTTTCGAAAGCTCATGCGTTTACTTTATACTACTCTAGGGTTGAATCGTATTATACTAATAAAGATTTGCTTGTAAATAACAATTCGCTTCGTTCAACGGTATTTGAACGCGTTTGAAAACGTTGCATCTAAATAGTAATTTAAATAAAATCGGCAGTCAGGGTTAAGCTTTATGTAGTCATAGTTTGGCACTGAAAATACCCAGAATTATCCTATTTCACAGCATCTGCCATCACTTACCGGTCAAGTATTTTTTTATTATTATTTGAGTGAGCGAACAATACAGGTAACAAAATATGGCAGAAAACGAAGGACTATTGCATATTACACCCTTCAATGAATGCCATTATTCTTGAAATTTCTAAATTTGTGTTACACAAATATCTATTAATGCGCATCTCCTACGTAAACAAACTGAATTAACTGAAAAATGACTCGTTTAAATCATGATTTTATATGCATTTGAGAGCAGGGGAAAACAAATGTTTACGCATATTTTACCATATTTCGTAGCTGTAACTCCAATTTCTGCTGCTTTTGTTAATTGGTCAACCAAAGATATGTGAAAGTGTCGCGTATGATTAGTATAAAATTCATTACATGCGATAGCATTTAAAACTCGAAGATGAGTTTGTTGCATCCATCTATGGCTAAGAATATATATTCGAGACTTCTATACTACTGGGAAGACTAAACTGAAGACAAGATCTAGATTATCAGATTTTAAGATAGTATGGATTTGCTTCAAGACTGAGCTGTATTTTCTTTCCAAAACCCTCTAGAGAAACTTAATATGCATTCTACATTCGATTGTTCAGCCAAAAGAAGCGCTGCTATTTCAGCCAAAACTTTTGACCGTTTCAAATTTTTGAATACAATTTTAAAATTAAATGTCTCGTGAATTTTCAAATATATATTTTGAATTGTAGACAACCTAAATATTTATGTTGGCGTATGAATGCATTGAAGAAATTTATATTGCCATAATCTAAAAACAAATGCAGAAACATTCAACATTAGTGATTTTTGAAATGAAGGCAGTAAATATTTCAAAACCCTTAATTTACAAGAAAATTTCCATAAAATGAATGCTGCCCATATGGTACATATTACAGTTCCATTTTGGATAGGTTTTATGCTTATTTGTATCATGAAAATGATTGGCTTTGACATTCTTATTGCTGTGTTCCAATATTCCACATTTGGTATAATGTCACAAGTTCCGAAACTGCCAGCAAGTAGAAATGTTGCATGTCCTTCACGTGCGATTTTCTTCCAAGAGAGTGGAATCTGAAGAGCGTGCTGATGATTCCCGCGCAATCTTCTCGGTCATGATTAAAAAGGTCCAACTGAATCTACACATTGTGCATCATCGATAAGCTGGGGTTTCACGATGTATGCGGATCTGTACGCCCCAAACTTCCGGACTAGGTTATAGCTGTAAAAAGAAATAAATTAATACATACAACTGAACCTGGATGATAAAGTAATGAAATAATGCAACATATTTTGATCATTCAACCATTTAAATAATTATGGGCAGTATGAAAAAAATTAAGATGTCACGGGTTTAATTTTTTTTAAAAATACCGTAACGTACTTCTACAAGAACTTTCTGCTTAAGACCCAGCAGTTCCAAATTCCAGAAGACATCCTCGCACCATTCTTGGATCACACTTCCGAAAACTTCCCAACAGTTAAGACTTAACTCCTGTTGCAAATCTAAACCATTTAACCCTTTGCACTCGAGAGGCTGTTCTCAGTCGCCATTTTAAGCGGTGTATCAGTTTTACGTTTCTTGATTTTGACAATTAAAAATATCTATACAGTTGTAAAAAGTCACATAATAGTTTTACCAGGAAAGATCAGCTTGCACATACACATTTTTGACTTTTCCGAGCAATAAAATGAGCCCTTGTAATCAAATAATTATACATCTAAGTACTTTTCCGAGTGCTAGGGGCTAATTTTTCTCCAAACTGTTCCCAATTTCGACTGAAACGAGCTACGTTGTGTAAAACACCAACATCATTTCCGAGAATTCTTAATTGGTACATTTTTATCATTTGCCGAATTTTAGCGTCCCAAATTCTTTAGCTATTGCAGTACTCACCTTTTTCCATTAACTTAAATCTATTCTGAAACTTCACCAAAAACTTCATTACCCAAATAAATTTCCTAGACTTTAAGAGAAAATCTCACTCCCTCTCTTTAATAATTATTAATTTGTTTCTACTTAATCATACAACCTCAAAAATTCTATATAATTGCAATATAATAACACAAACAATCTGAAAAATCTAATATTTATTTTTGCTTAATCGCACCTAGAGCTGTTAAAATAGTCATATTGATTTTTCACATTCCTGCTTTTTTGCTGCACGCGGTGATATAAACGATTGTTACAAAATTCTGTTTAAAACTAATTTAGAAAAATTCGTTAAAGAAAAATTGCTCGGAAATAAAACTGCTACCTCTCAAGCACTAATTTTTTGAATTTTAAAGTAATGAAAAAATGGATTTAATGTGACTATACGCTCCGAGGTTATTAACCGTCCCTGTACTTACCGACCAAGTGCAACAGGCATGGAACACCATCCCACAAACTGACATCCGGCACCTGTACGACACAATGCATGGACAATGTTACACCGGTTATTAATGTACCAGCATTTCACATTTGGAATGGCTCTTCTCGTGCTTACATTAACCTGTGATCTTGAAACTTTAATCAATTCAATATGTTACCTAGAGAAATGTATTGCCGAAATTTCATTACTATACAATAATTTTTTCTTGGTGTTGGGATTTTTTTCCTGTCGGTGTAATAATTATCTTTTTTATTTTAACTAATAATATAGACGATAGTCGGAGCAGATATGATGATTTACGAAACCTAAAGACAGATTATTGAAATTCTGATATTCTTTAAGATGGAAAATTAAGTTGAAAGGCAATAAAGTTGTCTTTAATGAAGTAAGATACAGAAAATGACCGGAGCAATGAAAAAGGACGAATTTTGTATTCAATCTTTTTCACTCATTTAACTCATGTACTGGAGTTATGAAAGTCTGTAAATTTATGTATTCTCGATGACAATACGCTATTTAAATAAACTTAGGAGTTAATCATAAGTTAATTGATTAATTTAAGGAATTTTGATTCCATAACCTTGGATGAATCTGCTAATGAATTGGAAAAACAACTGATTTCAAGATTCCATAATATTTATAATTAATAAACGGCTAAAAAATAAGCAGTTAAAATAAAAAAACCTGCGCTTTATAGTGCACTTATAAAACTGACTGTGTTTTTAAAAACTGCTTTTATTAAATTTTTTGGATAGAACTCGGTATTATGGAAGGCATTAAATTTAGTTATAATTAATTTTTCAGGGATATGTGTGTTTGTATAAATAATAAACAATCACTCAATGCGACGAAAGTGTAATTTTTACTTCCAAACCGCCTATGCGTCTTTGTGGCTTTGACTGACCTTTATTATTAAATTATTATATTATTTATTATAATTTAATTATTATTATTATAATAAATATTAATATACTTATTATAATTTTTTTATAATAAAAATATATTTAAATAAGCGCAATTTTTTTTATTTTAAGTACTTATTTTTTAGCCGTTTATTAATTATAAATATTATGGAATCTTGAAATCAGTTGTTTTTCCAATTCATTAGCAGATGCATCCAAGATTATGGAATCAAAATTTCCTTAAATTAATCAATTAACTTATGATTAACTCCTAAGTTTATTTAAATAGCGTATTGTCATCGAGAATACATAAATTTACAAACTTTCATAACTCCAGTACATGAGTTAAGTGAGTGAAAAAGATTGAATACAAAATTCGTCCTTTTTCATTGCTCCGGTCATTTTCTGTATCTTACTTCATTAAAGACAACTTTATTGCCTTTAATTAATTTTTAACGGGACACGGACCATTTCCTCGCTACCTCAGCAGATTCAAAATTTTATCTCCCCCCCCCCCGTTTGCGAATGCGGATCACTCGGAGATCCTGACTGTTATCTTTTTGTCTTCTTAATGACACGGGATCCACACCTAAAGAACCTCTTGTGAAGCCAAGAGTTTGTGGCTTAAAAACGTGATGTCGACTGCGGCTAATCACGAAAAACTTGTAAATTGTTTTAAAGGAAGTAGAGCGATCTGTGGTCATTTGAGTGGAGTGTAGCTGGCCTACCCTTGTTTTTTAATGACATGGTTTTTGAGGTTTTATGTTTAATTGGATATGTAATAGATTTTAATTATTTTCAATTATAATAGTATGCTTTGACTTAGACATTTTGAAAAGAATTTGTTTGGTCTTGAGGTCGATTTCATGACCTTGTCATTTTGAAATTTTAGACAGTTGAATTTAAATTTCTAGGATTTTTATAATGGTTTTAATTAAATTGTTTTCAGTAAGACTTTTAACATTGACAATTTAATGAATAGCCGATAGATCTGATTCTCTTTCCTGGTCGCCACAAAGCCTCAAGTCATAATTATTTTTATTATAATTATTAATATTATATTAATATTATAATAATATAAAGTATAATTATTTAATATTATTTATTAGTAGTTAAGTTAATTAATTACTTTTTACTTTTAATTAAAGTTTTTTTAATTCACGCAAGGAACAAAATCCCTGATCCGGTTTCCAGAAGCTGTTTCATATGCTCCATAATAAATTTACCAATCCTCAAGTAATCTCTTTAATTTGACAAAGGAGTAAGGATATGGAATATCCATCTCCTCACCCTCAACCTGGTGTGGTGCAGAAGCTTGGAGACGGGGATGCCAACTCAGGTGCCGTCCTCGTCATCTGACTCAGGTTCAAAATTAAGAAGACCGTCCCAAAACAGCCCTAATGTTGCTCTGAAACAGGACGTTAATATAAATAAACTAAACTGAACTCAAATTAACTTGTTCAGCATACTCGACTATTATTTATGTAGTCGAAATATTTTTGTTTAAACCAAATTTCAAGAACAATATGGATTATCTCAGAAATAGGCAACATTTCTGCCAATCATATCGTATGATATCATCAGTAATGATATTTCGATGGCCCGAAAAATGTCGTTGTTCCTCTGGCAGCTGGGTTCCTGAATGGAGAATAACACACTGAACATACGCAGTTACTCCGACCGGTTTTTAAGTAATGCATCGCTCTGAGAGCAACTTCAGAACTATCTGGTAGTTTAACTTGTAAATGTACTGCTAATAAACAATATGGTTTCATTTCAGTACTTTCTGTGCAAACGCCATCTTTTCAACTTTATTTGTTTGCGAATTATTGATTTTGACTTTTGAATTGCTTTGGACTTTTGAATATTTTATTCCCAAACATAAAGAAGGGTAATATATTGAAACCTAAGAAATTCGTCTGAAGAACTCTTTACAAATAAGACTTAACTACACTTTAAAAAATGTTTTAAATAATGTAATAATAAATAAATAATAAAATAATAAAAAATATATAAAAAAATTTCAATATTAGATGATTGTAAAGCAATTTTCCAGTACTTATACAATCGAAATAAAACCACCGAAGATTAGAATTATAAAGTAAGACTTGTCTCAACGAAGCAAAATTCCTTAATAAAAAGATTAATCAACAATATAAAATAAATTTTGAGCAAATCAATTTATTAGAAGTGTAAAAAAACCACCCCACTCTGCTCATTTTGATGATAAATGTATGAGAATTTCTTCCAATTAGTAAATACGTAATTTAATAATAATTATTTTTAGTCTAATTTCTTATCTGCATAAATACTAGCATAAAAATATGAATAGAACATACCTTCAAGAAACTAGTTATATAATAGTTAATTATATAGATAATTTTATTGATAAACTCCAGAAGGATTAGATGTCCTTAAAAACAAAGCTTTTTCCCTAAATGATATTTCTGAGCATCTATTTTCACGTAGTATAAGAAACAAGATAGTTGATTAAAGACAAAAATGAAATTTAAGATTATAACCTAAGACCATAAACTGTTATTGCGATCGATGCAGCAATGCAAAATGTTTTTTGCTTGATTTTCATTTACAAGAAATCATTGGGGGCTTGGATTTCGTTAAAAATGTCAGTCCTCCGAGTTAGTTACCTAACAGTTAGTGACAGTCCTAAGAGGATAGTCAGAATGTTAAAAACCTTTTTAAAGGCTCGAAATTCATATAAGAGAAAACTCTTTAGAGTGATAACTATTTTTTTCTTAACCAAATACGTTGAGAGATAATGAGTAAAAATATTATTATCTCGTAGCTGTTTTTCGGCAGAGAGAAGCTGACGTAATTGAAGAATAATAATTTCGTAATTTTATGAAAGTATCGATTTTGGAGTTTAAAAAATTTATTATTTATTATTGAAATCACTCTACTTCTTGTGAAGGCGAAGAACTCTACATAAATATTTTCAAACGATTTAAAACTTATATCAGTTGTTAAAGATGAAAAAGGTATTTCAACAGCAGAATTTTATTCATGTTATAGTCGTTATGAAATTTCATTGAAATTCGTTAAAATTACACTTGAAGAATACCATAAGACTGAATAAAAACAATCTTTATGAAATTTGAAAAAATTCAAAATTTTTGATCATATTAAAAAAATAAAAAGTGTAAGCGCAGACGATAAATATATATCTTTTTTATTTAAAAACTGGCGAAGTACCCGGCGTTGCCCGGTCCTTTACAGGTCAAAATCTTTTGTAAGACCGGAAACTGAATTATTATTTATAAATAACAAAATGCTTATTCATGTTATTTTATTGCGATAATATTTTGCGAGAATCATTTTTTTTACGAAAAGATCCATAAATTAATATTAAAAAAAATTACAAAGTTTCGATTGATCGAAATGAAGCATAACTCGCAGGTTTCAACATGTCGAACTAAAAGTATGGAGGGGTTAAATCATTTTAAATCGATCCTTTAGGATGATAACAACCGATGAGATATGGGGAAATGTTTATTTAGAACGGTTGGAGCTGTGCTCCGATCTTCGTCTGTTTTCGTGCGGTAAATATCTTTTATACAAGTGCTTTATTTTCTTACTTTGAATTGTGCTTGCTTTCCGCTATGGGGAACTCTTAAAAATTTTGAAAATTGACTTATTGTGGAGTGAATTATCAACTTTGGAACAATTCGGGAGAGGCCTCCGGCCAAGTTGTTTGCTGTTTTGTTTGCCATGTTGGATGCTTGCGCTGCGATTTTCTTCAGTGCGTTCAAGTCTTGTGTCAAGTACTTTTTATAAGTCCGATGAAACTACTACTAATGATAGTAATAGTTTTCGATGATACTTTTTAAAAGTTCTATGAAAAGAAATATAGAGCTATAATGAACTCATTTATTGGCATTATTAATCGCCAACAACGGGTAGTTGATCTGTTGAGGGGTCAGCTTCAGGAGAAGAGAGACCTTTTCGAGAGATAGGTACAGTCAACCACAAAATAAATGAAGCCCCAGTACCCATTCGGTTTTCCATTCGAAAAGACCTTTATGACGAATTTGAAAAAAATAAATAACGATAGACGGAGGCAGATTTTTGCAGCTCATTGGTCACCGGCCGGGGCCGCCATCTGTATTTCATGGCATTGATTAGGCATGTAGTAGTAGCTATTAGATATGTCCTATTGTGAATAAGACGTGCTAATAAAAATTTTAAAATGAAAAAAGTAAAGTTTAAAGGAGCAAAAATGGGAAACGCAAGAAGCTAGATGGATGGAGGCAATTGACGCTGGCGAAAGGAAACACAAGTGCACTTAGGATTTAAGATATTGAGCAAAAATATGTAATTTATCAAGAATGACATAAAATGTCGTTTACCGATTCGATTTTTTCCCCGAGATTCAGCATTAGTATCATCGTTATTTAACTTTGAGTCGGAATCATTATTCGAGTTAGAAATTACACGGGCAGTATCAGCGAAAGAGAAATTTTGATTTACAAATGTAGGGGGGGGGGGTTAACATCAACTTGAATGGGACGTTCCCATTCGGGGATAATGGTAAAATATTCTATTTCTTTTAGGAATTTGGTGAGCTTGCAGTGCTCTTCGAGGTCTTTAGTATATAGGTGGATAAATTGTCCGCCAGACTTGGCAGTTACCGGGCCAAATTTTTTCATAAATGAATTTGAGTTGGGCAGTAAAGTTATCTAGTTTTTTTTAAGCTTAATTGGAGGGGGCGGTTTTTTAACTGGAATCGGAGTTTGGGGGGCTTTCGCCAACGTCAGCATCTTCATTTGAAATTTCCATCTACTAAATTTATCTCACTTTCATTAACAGGAGGGTTTTTTTTTGCCTTAGCTAGTAATCTTTTAGAAAGTAATTTGAAATTATTTACATCATTATCAAGATTAAGATTTTCTTCCGAATTAAGAAAGAGGCCTTTTAAGTTACATGTAGCATTGTAGCTAGTACGAATAGCACAATTCACAATAGGACAAGAACCTATGCTACTCACCCGTTTCTGCAAAACAGCAATCTTCTCCCTTGTCTCTTCTACCTTTTTCCAATTAAAATAAATACCTTGGATGTAAAACTGAATGAAAAAAGTTTGGAAGATATTTAATTCGATTACCAGTTTCATGTTTTTTTATTTTTCATCAACTTATTAACTCATATTTTTTGAGGAGTTTTTTTGTCGTGTTAAATTTGCAACGTATCTTCTATGTTTTATATTATACTTTATCATCCAATAGGCTGAATTTGCAAAAATGAGACATTTTATTTAAAAATGAGTGCGACAATTTTTTAGGTTTATTCAATTTAGAGGTTCTTATTTTTCGGGAGTTTTTTTTTTTTTTTAGTCCTTTAAAAGTCATCGATAGTCCTTGATTTTCTTTTAAGCAAATGTATATAAACCCTGGTTCACACACTGTAAAAAAACTTGCGGAGTGAATGACACGTAATTGATTTAATCCCCCCCCCGCATTGAAACCCCACTCCAAGAGGGAATTCAAACACATAAAAGTCTATTGTCCAACAGTCACATCGAGTAGAAATTATCGCTAAAGAATTTATATATAATAATGCATCACAAATACATTAAACTAAATAAAAAACGCATAAGCACCCACCCGTTTCGAAAAACGCCATCTCGATCGCCTAGATTGAAACTCGATGGGACATATTCGGAGAGCGCGACATGACACCCCTTCGGTCGGAGCGAAGAAACTAACGAATTATAAATTCTTTAGTTTGGGCTTACCGCGTCATATTATTTCTGCAAAGGTCGGCCTAAATGAAATGCGTAGTGATTTTTTTTAGCACGAAACATTGCAAAAGTGTTAGTGCGGTTTGGAATTTTGGAAAAAAGAGAGGATTTCTGTGCCCCCTCTCTGTATTGTCATCATTTCGATAGTGCTGCAACAACGAACCATTAAAGTAGAAGGTTATCGAGGTATATTTTAAGAGAACCATTTAAAATTTTATCATCGGCCTCCCCAAATGTTTAGCCCATCGGCCTCCAAAATGCATACTCGATTTAGCTTCAAAGCAAATGTACAAAGTATAAGCTTATGTCAAAAGTGTTAGTTCAAAAGTGTCAATGCGGTGTGGAATTTTGGAAAAAAGAGAGGATTTCTGTGGGGCCCCCCGCCCGATCTGTATTATCATTTCGATAGTGCTGCAACAACGAACCATTCAAGTAGAAGGTTATCGAGGTATATTTAAATATTTTAAGAGAACCATTTAAAATTTTATCATCGGCATAGCTTAATGCCGATTGAGCCCTTTGACGGCTTTTGAACGTCCCCCCTCAGACCTTTGATGAAAGAGAGACAAGGAAGGACGTTGAATGGATTCGTTTTTACGAAGCCACATTGTTGAGGCAAATAAAATTCTTTTTAAAAGTGAATAATAGTTGTAATGTCGGCTTATCCATATATTTTTTTGTTGGATTTTTAGTTATAGACAATTTTTGCATTCTAAGACAATTTTTCTGTGACTAAGACGATTTTTTATTTCAGAATAATTTTATTTTGATATAATCTGATTTATATATCCAGTTTCTTCATCTAGGACCTCAAAATGGGCATGGCATGCTCGAAGTTATATAAGCTTCTAAACACTACGTTATGAACCGGTGGTTTAAATTATGAACCGGTGAAAACTGAATACATGTCTTCTTTGCATTAAATGAGTTCCCTATTTAATTTTAGGATTTCATACCTATTTGTAGAATTAAGAATGTCTTTACGTTATGATGCACATACTTATCTAAGATAAATTCATATTTTAAAGTCCATTCTACAGATATGCTGTGGAAAATATCTATTCGAGTTTAACCCATATTTGCCTCATCACAAGAGGGCGCTCTCCGCCGTATGAGAATTAATCTCGAACTACGGTTGGGAGCGTCGGTTTTGTATTGTTTGAGTAGTCTTGACGAAATGTAGCTCGTTTTCAGGTCGATTTAACGACCATAGTTATTTATAGATGCTTTTTATTAAATGTTATTTTTAAATGCAACTGTGTAGTTTATACGAGTGTCAGTGTCGTTCCTAAGAACCCTTAGAATTAGATTTAGTTTAGCTTCGGTAGTTTTTGTTTCATGGCGCATCGCCCGGGAACGACACTGCACCTCGTTGAATTAGTCGTAATCGTTACAAAGAACGTGGATGCATACATTGTTGGACATTCCTCTTTCGTTTTGGACATGAAAATAGTGCTCGCCTCTAGTATGGATTAATGACCATTGGATACCTTCGGAACTCTAGGAGTGGGTGAGTTTATTTCCGATTTGTCATCTTAAGATGGATGCTGACAAGATTAAGAACAAACGTAAAGCGCTTAAAAATAGCGCCACTAAATTTGTTAACAATTTAGATGTTTCTTTAGATAGCGAAACTAATGTTAATCATCTAGAAATATTATATAATCAATTAATTGAGAAAATCGACAGTCTAAAAATAGCTGATAATGAGCTCCTTAATGTTATAGAAGCGAAAGATATAGAAAAAGAAGTTGAGCAAGCTGAGAGCTATATGGAAAATTTAATTTCGTATAAATGTAAAATTTCGCAGAGAATAGCTAGTCTAACCCCTCCAGTCGTACCTCCTGTTGTTTATAACTCTACTAATGTACCGACTTCAATAACACAAGCGGCCATTCAAGAACCTAAACCAGCGATTAAATTGCCAAAACTAACTGTTAACAAATTCTACGGGGATCACAAAAACTGGTTAGAGTTCCGCAGCCAATTTGAAAATGCAATCGATAAAAATAGTAGTTTATCTAAAATTGAGAAACTTATTTATCTTAAAAGTTTAGTAGGAGGTGTCGCAGCGAAAGCTATTTCCGGTTTTGCATTAACGGAAAATAATTATGATGCAGCCTTGGAATTATTAAAAAACCGTTTTGGACAAAAGAATTTACTCATTAATGCGCATTTGAGATCTCTTCTTGACCTAACGCCCATAAAAAATACGAGTGATACTAATAGTTTGAGAAAATTGTATGATCGAGCTGAAACAGAAATTAGGAATTTGGAAAGTCTAGGTATAAATTCAGAATCGTATGGCAATCTTTTAACACCGATAATTTTGAAAGTATTACCCTCTGATTTAACACTAGAATTTAGTAGACAAAATAAAAGTGATAGTTGGGATTTAGGGGCTCTTCTTAAGTTTTTAGGTGAAGAAATTCAAAGTCGTGAAGCAGCTCTTTCCTTTCATTCGTCTGTTAGAGAAAAACAAAACGCGTTTCACTCAAATCAAGAGTGCATTAATTTCGCTTCTAGTTCAAGGTCTCATTTTAGGAATACTTATGGTAATCCGAAGAAGGGTAATAAATCCTCCGCAACCGAGTTATTAGTCAACTATTCAACCACCAATAATAAATGTATATTTTGTGGTAGCGAGAACTCGCATGACTCATCTTCCTGTGACTTGGTGAGCATAGAAATGAAAAGAGATTATTTAAAAAGAAATAAACTATGTTTCTTTTGTTTTTCGAATTCTCATTCAATTTCTGTCTGTCCAAAGCTTAAAAGAGAAAAAGGGTGTTCGTTCTGTGGTTCAAAATCACACCCTAAAACACTTTGCTATCGTTTTTATCAAAACAATTCGAATAGAAATGTTTCGGATCAAACGTCTGCCATTGCGCGTAGAGAAGAATCAGAGGATTCTGTTGCTAGCGTGTCTTCTTGTCAAACCGAAACTAAGTCGCAAAGAGTGTTATTACAAACAGCGTCAGCCATAGCTCGTTATGAAATGCAGTCTAGGAATTGTCGCCTGTTAGCAGACACAGCGGCGCAAAGGAGTTTTGTCGAAAAAGAATTATCGAGATTGTTGAGGCTTCCGATCATTCGAAAAGAAAAACTTTCGGTTTATTCATTCGGAGATAAGTCCCCGGTTGAAAAAACATTTAATGTAGTCAAAATAAGGTTGGAAAGCAAGGACGATCCAAATTCGTATTTAGAAATAGAAGCATTAGAAACGGAAAAAATATCCGCTGCACATATCCCACCGCCAAACATAGATATTTCGATTTATAACAAACATTTGAAAGGCTTGAAACTAGCTGATACAATAAATAACGATACTGACGTCTCAGTTCTAATCGGTGCTGACAATTATTATGATGTCATGACAGGTAGAATTAAACGTATCAATCGGAAACTTGTAGCTGCTGAATCCCTCTATGGGTGGTGTTTAATTGGCGTATCGGGTTCCCCAAACAAAAACTCTAGTGATTCTTCCGTAATGAAAGTAGTTGTTGAGGAAGATATTTCAAAACAGTTAGAAACGTTTTGGCAATTAGAAAATCTAGGAATTGAACCGGCTAACGATCGTTTAAATTGTAATGATAACAAAATTTTGCAAGAATTTGAAGAGAGTATTCAATTCCGAGATAATAGATATGTAGTTAAACTTCCTTGAAGGATAATTTGAAAGAGTCGCTCGATAATAATTTTGAAATAGCGTATGAAATATTTTCAAAATTGTGTTGTAAGTTTCAAAATGATCACTCTTTGTACAGTCAGTATAAAGATGTTGTAGATAGTTATATAGAACAAAACATTGTAGAACGTGTATCGAACTCAAATGTAGAGGATTGCGCGGAATTCTATTTACCGCATAGGGCAGTAATTAGACATGATAAGGTATCTAGTAAACTCAGAATTGTTTTTGATGCTTCTTCTCATAAAAGTGGCAAGTTTTCATTAAATGATAGTTTACACATAGGTCCCAATTTATACCCTGATCTATTTGAACTTTTACTGTCATTTCGAAAGCATCCAATCGCGTTTACAGCTGACATTAAACAAGCATTTTTTAAATGTAGAGTTAGATGAGTCGGATAAAAATGTCACAAAGTTCTTCTGGACTGACAATCCAGAATGCTTTACAGAATCTATAGAAGTTCTTAGATTTAATAGAGTTCTGTTCGGAATAAATAGCTCACCCTTCCTATTGAGTGCAACAATTAAACATCATTTGAAGAAATATGTCTCCCTTTACCCACAAACTCAAGAGCTGCTAAATAACTTTGTGTTTGTGGATGATATTTTGGGAGGACATAATAGTGTTATAGCCGCCTATACAACCAGTGTGGAATGTATCCATATCTTCAATGAAGCAAGTATGCCATTGCACAAATGGGCTACTAATTCCGCCGAATTAAATGAACTATGGGGGAAGAATGGCTTCCCAATTGACTCTTCGCCGAACTCGATTGGCCAAAAGAGGATGAACTATAAAGTTCTTGGCATTTCCTGGGATACTGATAGGGATGTGTTTTATTTCGACGTAGAAAATCTTCTGTGTTTTATATCGAAAGGAACTAATACGAAAAGATTTTTGTTACAGGTTGCGGGTCGAATCTTTGACCCCATGGGATTCATTACTCCCTATATTATTCGTTTGAAAATTCTTATTCAGAATGTGTGGGAGATGGGTCTTCTGTGGGATCAGGAAATGCCCCAAATTATAAGAAAACCCTTTAAAGAATGGTGTAAGGAACTGGAAGAACTTAATTCAGTGACGATTCCTCGCTTTTATCATTTTACGGACTTAGACGTAATTGATATTCAGCTTCACTCCTTTTCAGACGCATCAAAAAAGGCCTATGGAAGTGTAGTATATTTTCGAGTTGTTAGACCTGATGGAACTATAACAACCAGTTTCGTAACTTCAAAGAGCAGAGTCGCCCCATTAAAAACACTTTCTCTGCCGAGATTAGAATTGATGGGAGCACTGCTTTCCGCTAGGTTGTGCGATAAAGTTTCCAAAACTTTAAAATTTGAAAAATCCTGTTTTTTCCATACTGATTCCTCTATTGTTTATCATTGGATCCAAGGGGAACCAGCTCGTTTTAAACCATTCGTGAAAAATAGAGTAGAAGAGATACATAGATTAACTGAACCACCGAAATGGAATCATTGCCCCGGAAGAGAAAACCCTGCCGACATTTTAAGCAGAGGAATTTCCGTAAAAGAACTGAAGGATAGTGAACTTTGGTGGCATGGACCACCCTGGCTTAGACAAGACGAACAGTTTTGGCCTAAAATCGAAAAGCCGAATGTGAACAACCAAGATCTAGAACTTAAAAGTAAATTTAGAGACATTTCACAGAATGAGGTAATCCTCGAAAATCGTGGAAAACTTCTAAATATAGAT
>BGPR01016656.1:0-34093 GCA_013235015.1 Araneus ventricosus | reverse complement strand
ATATTATATTATATTATATTATATTATATTATATTATATTATATTATTATCTTATATTATATTATTATCTTATATTATATTATATTATATTATATTATATTATATTATATTATATTATATTATATTATTATCTTATATTATATTATTATCTTATATTATATTATATTATATTATATTATATTATATTATATTATATTATATTATATTATTATCTTATATTATATTATTATCTTATATTATATTATATTATATTATATTATATTATATTATATTATATTATATTATATTATTATCTTATATTATCTTATCTTATATATATATTATCTAGTGTATCTTAGTATCGTATTTATAGTATCTCAGTATTATTTGATAGAGTGATTGCAGAATTATTTGATGATAGAGCAGAAAAACAATTATTCGCTGAAAGAGAATATGATTTTCAACATAACGAAATAAATGTTCAAACGAAAACTTTTGTTTATGCAAAGCATTAACTGCTTCACAGTCTGGTTGGAACATGGTTTTTTTTCGCATTGATTTTTAAATGAAATGCAGTAAAACTTCGATTAACCGGGCTGTGGCGGATAACCGAATAGACGGATAACAGAAATATCTTCCTGCATATGTACAGTCACGTAGTTTCCCTGCTGACTTGGGACTAAAATGCGTATAAAATCCTTTAAAATTGAATAATGCATACATGTTGTATTTAATTTTACAAAAAGTTCAATATAAACTTCCATAAAAAGATTATTAACGTACAGAAATGTATTGTAATACTAAGTGTGGAAAAGTTCTATTTCGCACAAGCTTATCAGGAGAAAATTTATTGTTTACTTATTTAGACTTCAAAAATCTAAAAATGATAGTGTACTTATCTGCCCTCGAAATGATATCACGCAGTATGGGATCCAACATCTTTTATTTCCTGTGGACATGGAGATCATGTTGTACACATAAATCAATGATTCACTCTCTTATGCTCAGCAGATAATCACTCCTAAATATATTATATTACTATAATGTGCCTCTCTTCGGCATGCAACAGAGTGTACATAAGTTCTTTTACTTCAGCTCCCAAAAATGTGTCCTGAAAAATGCGTGATACCTCACAGTGGGAGCGTCGCGGGTAGAGCTAACTTTCTCCCTCACAGCAAGCAGATAACTTGCAAGAAAGGTTAAAGGTTGAAGGAGGGTCCTCCCCCATCCGGCCAGGCCCTCACAGGGTTCAACGGACTGACCTTTCTTACTTTTGTGGGGAAGTTCGTAACACTAAGAGACTCCTTTTTTTTCAAGCTCCGATGGACCATGAAAAAGATAAGAGTTGAAGGCAAAAAGAATTTATTACCAAAAGTTATGTTCAAACTTGGTTAATTTTTCGACATAATGGCCGTGAATATCCAGGCATTTTTCATATCGGTGGACCAGGTTCCCATCCACTCTTCGATGAACGTTCCCACCAGTAATGAGAGATGAGCCTTAACGTTGCTTTGAATCTCCTCATTTTTCTGGATGCTTTGGCCTCCTAGCCAGTTCTTCAATTCGGGGAAGAGATGAAAATCACTCGTCGCTAAGTCGGGGCTATACGTCGTGTGATCAGACTCGTCCAATCTAAACTGCTCCAGAAGCTGCTGGGTTACAACAGCATTGTGAGGGCGCGCGTTGTCATGAATGACTCCAGAAGTCAAAATGGCTCTTCGCAGTCGCTGTAAAGTCTGACAAGAAACAGCCACATTGATCGTTTCCCACAAAACAACCTTCTGCTTGAAAATAGCTAATAACACTACGGATCTCGCACTTGGCGGGAGCATCGATTCTACCAGCCATGTTTACGTGCCGACAGATCAGCTCAAACTGGCCAGATGGCGTCGGCGGTAGTTGAGGTTATGGTTAGAGACATGCGCTGTTGCCAAACACGCATCCCCACCCCTTACCACTTGTCTGCCTATTTCCCGGCTCGATCGAAGGTTGAAGAAAAAGGACCTTCATATATTGCAATATTATAAACCTACATTACTTTTTGCTTTTTAGACGATGACGGATAACAGAAACTGACGGTTAAACGAATGACGGTTAATCGAAGTTTCACTGCACACATAAATTTTTTTTTAAACTCATAATTTATTCATTAGCACCTTTTCAATTGTAAAAATGTTAGGAATTTTAATTACAAATATTCTTTAGTTTGGTTCCTGGTTTGTTTTTATTATTGTTTAAATATGTTATTTATATTATTTATTATTGTATGAAAGTTCCTTTTCAAAAATAGATAAAAAATGAACAAAAAATAATGAATGCAAACATGAATAAAGCAAAATATAATTGAAAAAAGTGGATAAAAAAGGAGTAAAAGCGGAAACTAAATGACAAATTATCGTACAAAATTCCATTTAGAATTAATATGAATACCAATGATTAAAGGAAATAATAAATCAAAAGAGAATAAAACGTAAAACAAGATATACAGAGGCTGTTCACACATTTTTAGACGATTTTGTTTCACTGTAAGAAAAAAACTGATTGCTTGGAAAAATTTATTTTCACCACAATTACATTTGTGAAGGTGTAAGTTTTCATCTCCTACCTGAAAATTTTGTTTACATGCAAAATGGCGCCTTCAAAGAAGCGATGGATGGAAGGCTAAGTTTTTGCTCTTTCTGAAGCTTATTCAGTTATTCAAAGACACTGTGAAAGACACGGTTTTTTGATATTTAAAGCCCCGATAGGAGATATTGTTACAAATTGATAATTGTTCCAAATACGTATCCAAGGAAAAACGCAGTTCTTCGAATACGGCAAAGAGAGATCTTCCATGATTAAAAAAAAATCTTCCAAGTCAAAGCTTTGTTGGAAAGTCATTAAAATGCTCAGTATCAATTGTAAACAAAATTATTAACTCTAATTTGAATCTTAAAAAGGACAAAAAATACCATGTTCATCGTCTTTCTTAACGTCATATCGCTAAACGCAGAAAAGGCTGCAGAAATCTTTATTAAAAGCATTTATCCGAAGAAAAATAAAAAAAATTTTAGCAATAGATAAAGCTTGAGTCTATCTAAATGACTGCATGAAAAAATCCATTTATTATGATCAAAGAGGAGGAAAAAATTTAAATCTTGGTTCAAAGAATATAAATAAAGTTTATCCAAGGGAATTATAATTGCTTTTGGTTTTTCATATAGTTGCAAAATAAAAGCAAAGAAAGTGGAGAAAAATGTTAAGATCAACTCCACATACTATCAGGAACATATTATCTCCAGTCTTCAAATATGAAATACCATATATTTATCCTCAATGCCATCAATCAGCAGAACTGCATCAAGACAAAGCGAGCAGCCACACGTCACAATCCACTGTTAATGTCCTGGAAAAAATCGAGCATGAAATGGGATTAAGACTATACCCTTCACTAATATTTGTATTAAATCTCTTGATGTATCTATTGCCCATAGATGTTTGCGCTTTTGGACTTTTAAAAAGCACATTATCTAAACGCCGACCTACAACAATTTGTAGACTTTGGAAATCTATTCAAGAGGAATTCTTTTTCCGATACTACAAAATACATTATTTTCATGGAAGTTACGATGTAAAAAGATTGTTAAGAGAATCAAATTGAACGTATAAAACTCGGAAAAAATTATGTTAAATAGTTCTGAAAATACCATAAAAATAGCCTAAAAATGTGCGAACTGCCTCTGTATTGATAATTAAATGGCTGTTTTTCCTAAAAAATAATGTACAACAGTTTATTCAAAAAAAATCATATTTACTTTAAATGCAGGTGAAATGCAGTAGACTCTCGACTATCTGGATGGGGAATATCCGGCGTAGTGAAAAAAATAATTCTCTGTAGTTTAATGACAAATAATTTACTTCGGTTTGAATTTTTTCAAAGACTAAAAACTGTCAATTTTGTTTCTTTCATCTTATACCTACCTTCTCACATTGTTGTAATCAATTACCAGTGAAAAATACAATAATTTTAATTGCTTTTTTAAAGAATTAAAACAGGCTTACTTGAATGTTTTGTTAAAAGTGTATGTATTTGAATTTTTACGTGCATGATTTTATGTTTCTTGCAGTTACGGGAGACATTATACAATTTATCTTAACATGTGTATAACACTCGCATATTTATTCTGGGACTCCCTTCTATCTATAATACTTTCTTAAAACGTATAGTGCAATACATAGCAAACATTTATAAAGTACTGGCCTGTTCTGAGAGGTCAGAAAATATGAAAAAGCAGGTTTTGGTAAAGTTTAGTTATATTAACGTCCCGTTTTTGAAGCACGACGAAGGCTATTTTGGGACGGACCTTGTAATTTTGAATCTCCCCAATTCTCCGCACCACATCAGCGGGAGGACGTTTGACCCCTACGTAGGATTTAACGTACAACAGGCCCAATACGCGACGGATCTTCAGTGGAAGTCCCCGAAGACGAGGCCACCGTGGCGTCGGGTTTTTGGTATAAAAATAGTGCATTTAATGATATATGTGTGGGAAGGGGTTAAGATGTGAGCATTTATAGAACTCCGATCTATCCGGCTTTTTTTTTGCTGTTATCCTGCCTGCTTTTCGACCACATTACTCTAAATAGGTCATTTACTGTACATGTAATTCCCGGTGTTTTTATAACAAGGTTTCTTGAATCTGTGAAATACTTCCTTCAATACCCCATCACAGAGTATGATTTCAATCTTCAACTGTTAAGGAATTCGAGAAGTCGATTCAAATAATTGATTCAATTCATTTTACGCAGAGCTTAGTTCATTTTAAAGTTTTATTTACTATCTATAATACGGGAAATGTTTTAGAAAACTCCTTAGTGAAGTTTCATTGACTCAGTACTTAAGAATTTGCAATGTGATGTGAAATTCTATCATTTCGATTCTATAATGATAGCCACTTCACAACAGTATGAGTATAGTAGAAATGTATAAGTATGGTATAGTGACTATGAATTAACTAATTTTCGGCTTTTTACTAACTAGGCATTAACAAAAAATTACAAATTCGAAGACTGTTCTGACAAATCTGCTGGGCAAAAAAGTGCATAAGATTAATATATTTTACTCAGAAATACAAGTCTAATTCCATCCAAACCATGGTTAGGAGAATTCAACCGTTTTAATTAAGTGGAATTATTTCGCACTTTCCCGGAAAAGTAATCAATTAAATTTAGATTATTTTCGTTGTTTATTGTTCTCAAACATTTTGTTTCAGGATCGCATCGGGATTTTTTAATCTTACCATAATCAGTTCAAAAGACAGATTAGATTCTTCAAGCTAGTCAATGTTTTCTTCCTTAGAATCTTCGATGGTAAATACTTTAATACTGTTGCTATCTCAAAAAAAGTGGATATAATCCTTTCGGTATCTGCAATTAATCGTCTACAAACATTTGCCGATCGAAAAGAAAAAGAAAGGCAGAATTACAACTCGACATTTTGAGTCGAATGAATATCTTTCACTTCTTATGCTAATTAGGCTTTATTGGTTGTCGAATTTTCATTGACTTTGTCATGTAATTGCTAATTATGCGATTTTGTTTTGCGAGGATGGAGATTTAATATATTGCGATTGAAAATTGTAATTATTCTTGTAAATAAGAACACCATTTAATATAATTTTATCCAAACGGGATTTTAATTAGTTGTTCGAAGAATTCTTTGATCAAAATAGAGAAACATGTTTTCTTTTCTGATTATCTCGATGTCTTTTCTCATTATCTTGATAGATTTCATGAAGACGACATGCTTTTGAATCGGAACAAAACAACGCACAAGCATACTTCTACGTTCAGAAAGTCCTGGAAATTGCTTTATTATGGAACAATGAGTAGAGACTGAGCTGTTTATTTGGTGTTTACTACGTGCCACTAAGCATTTTCCCCATCTTTCTCGCAAAGCTGTAAATGCGAACTGCATGCCTTCTTTTTTCACTTCCTCCAGTGCTTCCTTTGCTGCTCGTTGCACTTCCTCGGAACTTGAAAATCGTTGCCCGTTAAGCAAATTTTTCGTCCGTGGTCCGGGGCGAGATCAAGGGAATAAGCTGGTTGTGAAAGTCCCTGAGTAAGACGTCTTTTTCAGGTTATTTGACAACAGGTGGGACTTGGGAGCAGTCACATTATCGTGATAGAGCACCCATTACTTAACCTTTTAAATATCTGGTCGCTTTGCGTATCACCGAATTATACAAACGTTTAAGGATTTTAACGAATACTTTTTTTTAGTGACTGTACGACCATCTTGGAGGAATTTTGTGTTCCTGTTCCCTTGCATTCGAATAAAACTATAAAACTACATATACTTTTCCTTTGGAGTAGTCAGAATTGTACTTTTTAGTATTGGTAATAACGGAGATTTTTACACTTTTGCTTCTAACTCTATTTCGACTCATTGATTTATTCGCTTGAAAAGTTTCGGCAAAAGATTTTCCTGGCAACAAATTTGACGCTTGGGAGATCTTTTAAATTCGACACTTTTTTCCCGGCGACGTACAATGGGATATTTCCATGAAAAAAGTGGACAAAACTATTTTCTCGCGACTTTTTGCCTAGAACATGTATATTTTCTTACTTTTATATATTTCAACTCTTTTATTTAAATTTATGACCATAAAAGAATTTGTAAATATTTATTACACACATTAAAATTAAATATTTTAATCAGTGTTGCGAAATAATGCTATTTGTAAGTATATCATCATTTTAAATAGTGTATCATAAAATAAGATGAACAATCTTTTTTTCATGAGATTGGTTATTACTGAGATTTTCCTTCTTCACTAATGGCATCTTCTTCACTAATTTCTTCGTCTTCAGAATCTTCACTTATCGCTACTTGTCCGGCTAAAAGCATTTCTAGGGATTTTTAGAAAAAGGTTTATAATACTTTCTTTTCCTGATTTGTCTAGAAGAAGACAAAAAGGGGCTGGAAATCAATAAAATTCTATTAATAATAGCAATGTTTTAATAATATCGCAACCTTCAAATATTCAGCCAGTCTTATAGCTGTGTGGTCAAGCAAGATCTTGGAGATAAAGTTTGAATAGAAGTTTTTGTAACTTGGTAAATATTTTTCTAGGATAACATTCTTTTTGAGCTTTTTGTATTAAAGAGCAGCAGGAATATATTGACACAGCACCTGATCGTTCTATTTCGTATTGATTTCTTGTTAAACCAGCTTCCACAAAAATTGAGAGGGCCTCTGCTGGAGTTAGCTTTGCTGTTTTATTTTATAAGTTCGAAATGTTTTTCTGTATATGGTGCACGGCTCGGATTTGAAGTAATGTCTTTAACAATTTTGGAAGCATCAATTTTTTTTCCAGCTTTTAGTTTCATTTCAGCAGCAAAAGTCAGTTGTTCGGTTGGCACTCAGTTCTTAACTTCTGTGTCCTTCGCTTTTTGGTGCGAGCACATGCTTCTTGAAATGGTTTGGATGTAAGACCAGAAGACATAAATTCTGAATTTCCAGTCGAAATGAAAGTAATAGATCCCTCAAGCAATTCTTTGTTGCTCTTTAAAACGTCTTCTTTTTTATGTGCCGCTATCCACTTTGCTTTAAGCTGAGATTTAAAATACGAGAGCTTATGTTTAAATCTTCTTCGTTACCTTTCAGAGTAATTTAATATATTAAAATGCCTTCTTTCGAGGTATATCAATCTCATGTCTAATTCTTTTGGGGGGCATTCTTTCATGAAACTATATAGATACTTTCTCTTCAAAACTTTCATAATTGATGCTAAAGGAAATGCTTATTAATTGTACGCCATCCTTTAAAAATAACCTGTAACGCTATTTGCTTGTTATCATAATAGGTTAGAGCTAATTTAAACTTTTGCAAATAATTTAGATTTGCTACTGCAGACAAGCACGCAAATTTCTACATTAATAATTTACACATACTTATTCACAATTTAAAATGCGCATATTGGAATTTAATATTATTCCAATGTTCCAAACTCTTCTTCAAATTATCTAAAAAATATTAATAAAATAAATAATAGAACGAAATTGTTCCGAATGATTACCTCCACAAACAACTAATTCTATTGTTCGAAGTAATAAATATCAAAATGCATCGAGAGGCTCCTCCATTAGCGATCTCGATATTTGTCATAAAAACATCTGCGAGTTCCGGTTAAGTTTTCTTTGGCGGGAATTTTGTTTATTTAGTTTCAAGAGCGCCATATACATTCATTTGGTTGTACTACATTCCCATTTTCAAAATACTTTTATTATAAGTATTTTTCACATTCTTAAGCTGGTGTGGTACGGAAGTTTGGAGATGAAAGTGTCTTCTCAGGTGTCGTCTTCAACATCTGAGGGTTTACAGGGAAGAATGTAGATCACACCAACTTTCTTGACAAATTTTTACTGTCGAATGTTATAAAAATATACTTTAAACAGCTGAAATAATATAAAACATTGTTTCATTACTTTCAATCACTAAACAAAAAGTGCAACCACAAGGCCATCCGCGGATAATACCTTTTGATCTTCTATCTTAGAGATTTAATCTTTCTTTTGGTACAAAAATTTTAGCTTGGAAGTATAACTAAATCCTTAATGTTTGTAAAAATTATTTAAAAATTGAAAAAAATTTCTAACAAGTTTCAATTGTCTTACATTTACACAAAATTTTACTAAAAATGTGTAAAACATTTATAAATATTGTGTGTTATTCTTCCATGAGTAAGATCCAATACAAAAAACTGAAGTGAAACTACGCTTTATCACCTGATTGTACACTTGAAAACAGCTCTTTTGAAAAGGCTACTATCATACAAATACTTGCAAGTACTAATTTCTAACTTGTAATAACTGTATTAATTTACTGGGTGTGAAAATGCAAAAAATTGGCTTAAAGTAGGATATTACAGCTATTTAACTACATTGTTTAATATATTTGAGCATCTTAAAACTATTTTCAAAATTTTTTTATCTTGTCCACTTTTTAATGCAAATACCCCACTGTGCGACGGGAAGTTTTGAACGCCTATAATCACGAGCTAATGCGTTGCACATATTTGAACCAGATGAAACCGGTTCTGACTAGTCGGTTGCATGATGCTCTTCTCATGTTCTCCGGTGGGAAATGGCATAATTCATTTAGATTTGAAAAATATTTAAAAAGTTCCTGAACTTTTTAACGCAGTACTATAACTGAAAAATTATATTTATGCTGCAATTACTTTTATGGAGTCTGATATTTTTAAGAGCTTTTACAAGCAAAAAATGTTACATAATTCTTCACATTATTCCTCTCAATGCATCTGACAATGATCATATCTGTAATATAAATCTTCACATATATAAGTTGCTTCAGAAACCATATCTTTATTTATAAAATTCGCAAGGCACTAGAACACTCAAGAGCGTTATGCCAAAAATTTTCTTCTTCCTTAGAACTTACATTTATTATTATAATTTATAAACAAGATTATTCTGCCCTAATAATGAAAATGCTAATTGTTTAATTATAATGATTCGTTGATCCATAGTCTATTCATTTAATAGACAACTTTTCTCGTAAGACCAGATATACCAGTGTTCGAAAAAATTTCTTGTAAATTGAAAGTAAATTCTTAATAACTTATATCTATGGTAAAAATATATGCAGTAAAGCACCGTTTATAAGTTTCTCATTCGTACATCGTTTCATCACAGTCCGGATTCATTCGTATGCATTGTAATTATTGTATGTATTATGTATTAATGTATGTATAATGTGTTATATAATTCATGTACTTCGTTAAAATATGTAATGATAAAGTACTTCGTTCATACGACTACACTTCGTTATTCCCCGTTCTAAATTGTGAAAATTTCCTCCTTTCTAGTATGTGAAGTGCGAGAAACATGTCATGACTTCATAATTATTCACAATGGATGAATTAATAGAAGACAAATTGTCTGGTGCTAATTTAAACGATTATGACGAAGTTATCCCACCTCCTTTTAAAGACGCAATTGGGCTCCATTGAAAAACTTCGAACTTATTTCTTTTATCAAAAGAACAGTGAAAAAACATTCAGTGAACTTAATTCGACTCATAATGCTGCACTTATTTCTAACACACAATCAGAATGAACTTAATTCGACTCATAATGCTGCACTTAGTACTAACACACAATCAGAATGAACTTAATTCGACTCATAATGCTGCACTTAGTACTAACACACAATAAGAAACGTCACACGACGGTCAGAGAATGATTAGGCGTTTAGGTGCAGGCAGGTGTTTTTTTTAAAATTAAACACTTACCTGCATGCTCATAAATCGTATAAAATGAGAAATGAATAATTAGTACTCGATATACAATAAAGGTATGATTTTTCTGACTGACGATAACTGTTTAATTTTAAAATTTCATTATGCATTTCCATACTATGTAGTATTATACTAATACTATCCTTAAAAAAACTTTAAAATTATTGCTTTTAAAAGAATTTGCATTAGTAGCAATAAATTTATAATAATCAATGTTGTTTAAAAAAATTTCGATTGTATGTCTTTTCTTTTATACTTCGTTTTATGTCAGTGCCTTGAAAGACGTACAAAATGTACTTTACTGTACTTACTTCTCTTTTAAAATGAAATAATTTGTCGTAGTCTATTCATTTAGCAGACAGTTTTTCTCGCAAGACAGGATATAACAATGTTCGTTCGAAAAACTTTCTATCAAATTAAAAGTAATTATTTATAACTATGGTAAAAAATATATACTTACTGCTCTTTTAAACTGAAATTATTTGATTTATACAGGCTCTGTAAAACTTCTATACTAGAAAAGTAAATCTATCACAATATTACTTTGATTCTCTGTACTTACAAGCTTTAATTAAATGTGTTGGTATATTTGAAAATTTCGATACAACATAGTCACTGAGAATAAATTAATTTTCAGTCCTTTCAAATTAAACATTAACACAAACTTACAAACTTGAAGAATGTCTGACATTTCTGCCGCGTAAAAAGAAATGTATCAACGTAGTGTAATTCTAAGACTAACATATTTTAGAATTAGAGAGAGAATTTAATCATTTTGATTAGACGGAATGATTTCGCGTTTTCTCAGAAAAGTAATTAATTCAATTTGCATGCTTTCTGTCGTTTATTCTTTGAGAATTACATCCAAAGAATGTGCAATGGTACCGATATCAACTTAAAGCGAATTGCACAGAGTTTTCTTCTGTGTTTTTCTCTTGAAATATTTCATACTGTTGCCATCTCAGAAGGTTTATATAATCCTTTTAATTTTCTTTTTTATCGGCTGCTAAAATTAGTCAATTAAAAAAGTAGAATTATGTTTTTGTGAAATTCGTAGTTTTCAATCGAAAGATTATCTCCCACTAGAAATTATAATTATATTTCGCTTAACTGACTGATCGTTATTGTCAATATCGTATAATTACTAGTTCTGTAGATTTTTTCCCATTAAATATGTATTATATGGAGAATTAATGCATTAGGATATAAATCGTTGTTATCTTGTGAATAAGGATGTTATTTCATGTAATTTTAATTTGCGGACAATATTTCATATCGTTATTCGAACAGAACATATACGTTTTCTATTTTGAACCTCATTATCTTCACAGTTTCCATGACAGCATTATTATTTTGCTCTCAAAAAGATAAAAATTCTAAATAATTTAATGGTAAGTCACAGTTACGTAGCATTTGCCTTTGAAAATTTTGATATTTTTAAAATTAAAGAAAAATTATAAATATATAAATGGAAAATTGTTTTTCACATCAATTTACGTAATCTGTTGGCGATGTTTCTACAGTCATATCTGCAAATAAACTACAATGCATTCCATATTCGTAACATATAAATAAATGCAGTCTGCTTAAAAAGTCTGTGTACGTTTATTTAAAACTAGCCATCTTCGGCGACCAGCTTGTTGATCGCCGGAAATAAAATTTCAACTGATTCTCTTATGCATAATTTTATATTCGTGGTTCCCTTAACAAAGTAGTTTTAAACTTTAAATTGCTATAGACATTTAATCCACGTTCTTTTCGTAGCCTTGCATTTGTTCTGTTCCTTGTCTACATTAACGTAAAATATGCATTTGATTTAAATATGAAATTGGCGTGGCACATTTTACGTCCAGAGGCATGCTAATTGGCTTCAAACACGCTGATAAAACAAATTAAAACATAGCAACGATAATCATTCATTTTACTGGATTATTTCATTATATACTTTCTATCTTGAGGACTTCCTTTACACTTTTTACAGAAAAATTGATAAAATAAAAGAAGAAAGTAAAATCCAGTAAGACATTTTCTTAGCTTTCAAGAATGGAAGAGAAATACGTAGTTAAATATTTTAAACAATGAAAACGGTTTGAAATGCGTTACAATAATGAAAAGTATTTTTGTAAATTTGTCAAAACTATTCTTAAAATTTATTAAAATTTGACAAAAAAATCATGCGACAACTTAATTAATATCATTGAAAAGAAAATTTTTTAAAATTTTCAGATGGTGTAAAAATCATTTTTGTGCTATAATATTTTCGGAAGTTATTAAGGAAAAACGCCAAAATTTCGCCTAATTTTTAATTAATTAAAATTTCAAAAAAAGGGCTCCGAGGTGCACATTCTCACCCTTCAAAGTAAGCTTGTGCCAAATTTCGTAGTTCTAGGTCTAGAGGTCTGAACTGTAGTCCGACTTCTGTCGAACGGGCGGTTTGAGGCGGGATAGGGCTCATAGGGTTAAACTCATGCGTTGCAGTGGTATTAAATATATTTTTATGTGTACTATTGTTGCTATATAATTAAGAGCAAATTTTTAAAAATAATATAAAGACAAACGAATCAAGCCTAAATCAATATCATACTACGATGCTTCGCACTTGAGGTTCGAATTACCTTTCATTTTTTCAAATAGTTTACCAAAAAACTGATGCTTCGTTCGAAACTAATTATTCGAATATTTTTCACGAAGCGTTTCTTAATTTTAAATGCTAACGTGTTTCATTATTATGATTTATCTACTTACCGTTTAACTATTAGTAGACAACTTTCCTGGAAGCAGAAGATGGGTTTCCTGAAATAGTGATAGTTTTACTCGGGAAAAAATTCATATAAAAAGATTTGTGTTTAAGCTAGTAAAAAATTATATTAAATTTAATTCTAAATATTTTATAGCTGTGCATAAAAACCTACTAATTGCTCTTTCAAATGCTAATGATTTGATTTAATCATCTTCTATAAAATCTTTAGTTTATTTAAGATATTTTGTTATCCAATTCAACTCCATCTTGTGTATCTACCATACCTTGACTACGAATAAATTAATTTTCGATCCTTTCAAGCTAACTTGAACACAAAGTTGCGAGCATGAAAACTTCCCTTATAATTCTACCGTGTTAAAAAGTATATCAATGTTATGTAAATCTGAAACTTACGTATTTTAATCAGAAACGGGAAATAAATGCTTTCCGCAGGAAACGAATTACAGAAACATTTCAACTAGTTTAATTAAACAGAATTATTTCTCGTTTTATCAGAAAAGTAATTAATTAAATTTAGATGCTCTCTGTCGTTTATTCTTTTCAATAAATTTCTTTAGGGATTCCATTTGGAATGTTTAATCGAACCAAAATCAGCTCAAAGCGAATTGCATTTTTCTAGTCTGTTTAATGTAGTTCTTCTTTAGTGTTTTCTGTTTAAATATTTAATACTGTTGTCATCTCGAAAGGTGGATATAATCCTATTGCGTTTTTTCAATCGTCTGCAAAAATTAGTCAATCTAAAAGGCGAGGAAAAAGAATAACTCTTTGAAAATAATTAAGTTCTCTTAATTGTCTAATGTTCATTAATGATTCAAAGTTTAATAATACAGTTGTTAATCCTGCGTTTGTTTGTCGTTCAATATTGAAGGTAAATGGAGATTTAAAACATAATGGTGGAAATTTTCAAACTTATTTTGTTTATAAGTGCGCCATTATGTGTTGTTTTAACATCTAACGAAGTTTTATTTCTTTTTTTCTAATAACCATTTGTTTATAATGTAGAATGTTTTCTTCTTTTAATTATCTTTTTATATAAATTAAGGCTTAGTAATTTGAAGAAAGGTTATATAATCACATTCTAATATTGTTTACTTCGTTTTTTTTTACAGGAAGAGAAAATGTATGGGGTTTTTATCTGCTTATGGTATTGCCTTCAAACAAAACATTTCTTTCTATTTAATTAACATCTAAACTTTTCAAAAAGCATTTAATATCAAGTAAATTAGGAACAGTTATTTGATATTAATTGTACAAGTATTTTGTAATGCGGTCAACTCGGTGTTTAAAAAATATTCTAAAGATGAAGTGGTTTTTAGTCTACGTGCGATCTCTAGTAAATATTACCATTCAAAAGCGAGACAGAAATTTTAACAATTGAAGTTATCTGACCGCTTTTAAATGGCCGGCTGGTACCATTGAAGTACCGTAGATGATTCGATATGTTATTTTGCATAATTGATGAGCATTTAGAAATGAAATATATTACTGAATTCTTACGTCTGGTTTCATTTTAAGATAAGAAATACGCATCATCACTAATTTTAGGGCATATGTTTGAGGTATTTATTCTCACGCGCTTTGAGTGGTTGGCATTTTATTTAGTTTAGATATATTAACGTACCGTTTTGAAGCAACACGAGAGCTATTTTGGGACAGCTCTCATAATTTTAAGCCACGATCAGATATTTCAATGGTTGGAAATTTAGCCTAACTGGCGATCCGCTTATTATAGCGCATACTATAACAGTAAAATTGCTTTCAAGAAAATTATAAAAAGAAGAAACAAGTCTTGCATCGGCCGGGAATCGAACCCGGGCCGCCCGCGTGGCAGGCGAGCATTCTACCACTGAACCACCGATGCTGCAATCAGCTAATGAAACACTGTTTTCTTAAAAGAAGCACAATTTGTTTATTTTTATTTAATATTTGGTACTTTTCCGTTAGCCGGGCGCAAGCGAAAAATCGTCAAATAGTGTAGAATTCCGCCAAATTTTGGCGACATTTGTGTCCGCCGACTTGGCTCGCAATTGGCGACATTTGCGCCCGGCGACTTGGCTGGCGTTTGATTCACAATTGGCGACATCATTTTAGCCGGGCGCAAGCGAAAAATCGCCAAATAATGTAGAATTCCGCCAAATTTTGGCGAAATTTACGCCCGCCGACTTGGCTTGCAATTGGCGACATTTGCGCCCGGCGACTTGACTCGCGTTTGGTTCACAACTGGCGACATTTGCGCCTGGCTAACGGAAAAGTACCTAATATTTAAATGACCCGCTTCCCCGTGTTTGTTAGGCCACCTGCCTCACGTTATCTTCCGAGATTATTGCCTCGAAGTGAGTCTTCCACTTCTTTCCGAAAAATAATAAGAAGAAGTTATCTCCTCGTCGCATGAACATTTCATCGGAGAATAAGAAATTATATCATGAAAGGTTTCGCACAAATCCCATGTTTTAAAAGTATCGTTACTATTTATTATAGAAATAAAATATGATTTGCAGTTTAACAACAATTTAAAAAAACTACGGGCGGAATAAATGATGTGTAGGAAGTTCTGATAAGTTTTTTCTGCATGTTTAGTTTATTTCACCCTCCGTTTGTCACGGGTGAGCTCGCTTGGTTATACAATTCATTCATCTTTGTAATCAACTAGTAGTGACTTCGCGCCCTATGGGCTACCTCCACAGACCTTTGAGGAGTGGGGATTTACGAAGTTACAGCTGCAATCATCCTTCACCTAAAGCCGAAAACCGTGATTCCGATCTCGCAGATCGCCAAGCCCTAAATTCCAAGGATTTATTTTTATTCTTTTTTAAATATTGATATTTTTTAATTTGAATCCATTGTAATTGTTTCATACAAAATGAATTTAATATGATGAGTCAATTTCCATTCAAAATTGTGAATGATTGTCTAATATCAGTACATTTTCCTCTAGTTCAACGCAGGATTAAAATTACTTCTTATTTTTATTTTCAAAAGTTAGATGAAAATATTTTTTTAAACTTATCTCTATCTCTCTCTCATCGCCTTTAAGTTTCTTTTGATTCAACATTTTGCTTTTTTTGAGTTTCGAATGTTAAAATTTTTTGGACGGATGTCAATCAATTTCTTCCCGAAATACGCAATTTGGACTTCTTCCCTTTGACCGATTGTCTTCGGAGCCGCTGGGTTCCAGGTTCGAAACCCGATTCCTTTGAAGACCTGCCATGTGCGTAGACCTGATCTGACGTCGTGGATCAAACGTCCTGCCGCTGGTGTGATGCGGAAGTTTGCAGTGGGGTGCCAGCTCAGGTGTGCTCGTCATTTGACCACGGCTTAAAATTAGGAGGTCCATCCCAAAATAGCCCTCGTGTTCTTTTAAAGGAGACATTAATATGACTAAACTAAACTTTCGGTACAGATCTACGAATTTGGTGGCAAGACCGCATGCTGAATTTCATTTATTTAGCTTATGATGTAATTGATTTTTCATATTCACAGACAGAGTTAATTCCACAAGTGCCTACTGAGTCTAAAACGAGGGATTTATCAAACTCTCGGGTGTCTATTTTTTTGACACATTACTTTCTGTTTGCATAGTTAGTATACGATAAAGTGAAAAGAACTAACGTAATGAAAAAAAGAAAAAAAAACGATTTTTAACGACACTATCTCCTTAAATTACACGATTTCTGTCCACAAATACCCAACTTAAGCATTCCAACCCCCACCTGTGACAAAGCGACCGTCGACGTTCCGTTGTCTCCTGATACCCTCACAACAACCTGCTTCACGCAAGAGTTAAGCGTGTCTTCGTTTGAAAAGAAAAGGGCTGTAATCCTCCGTCTGAGCTGTGCTGTAATCTGATTGCTCTAAGACTCCGAATAATCACGGCCGACCGCGAATTAGTTAAGCCGGATGGATGACATAACAGTCAAAGCACAGTTGGAAATTTTTAAGACGCTTCGTGCCTTCGATCGAAGTTGGAGAAAGATGACATTTTGGGAGCCTGAGTTGGCAGATGGGTTTAATTTATTCTGGGATGGTGTTGGTAGTAAGTTGCGTTTCTTAGTCAATATTGGAGAGATACAAGAGAATTGTTTGATGTAATTATTTGATGCTGCTGAGTTTTATGTTAATGTGTAAATGTTCATAAAGAAGTTTCTGAATTATAAACAACTTTATGATCATCATGTTACCCTGATTTTCAACATATAAGGCGTGATCTTTTAGCAAAATAGCGAAAACTGCTTATGGCGATGACTTAAAAATTTCGATTCAGGAAACAAAGAAAAAAAATGTTGGGTTAATCTATACTTATAAAAGGCAATGCTTGTGTGTGTGACGAATCTATCGCACTTAGAGCCACAGGTAGTCGTAATACCACTTTATAGCCACTTTGGCACACAGGTAGTCTCGAAGTTCACTCTCACAGTTCCTCGAAGCCGGAATTTTAAAATTTAATCTAGAAAATTTTTTATTTAGTGTTTTGTGTTGTTTTGGGTAATTTTTGGCACGTTTACGACTGTAATATCTTTTCTAATGATCGCTGAAAAACAATCCATTCACCATCGGATAGAACAAACAATTTTCGTTCTAATGTAGTTTGTTTTGAGCTTCAAACGTAATTTACTGAATTTTGAGAAATTTTTAAAAAATAGTAAGTTTTGACATCGAAATTTTATTTTTGCTTTTAAATTTGATGCATCCGACGTTCTAATAACACTATTATTTTCAATTTTTTTCGGCTTATAACTGGAACGGTTCTGTCGGATTTAAAACAAGAACGGTTAAAATAGCTTTTTCCGTTTTTTTAAATTAATTTTTTCCTGCTCAGTTGAAAGATATTTTTCTCTAGCGAGCATTCTCCTGCGGAATTTTCTCCGGAGCTTTCCCAACATACATTGTTGCAATTTCATTGGCTGACGGTGCAGAGCGAAGGATACGTCATAATCTTCAACTGAATGGCTTCGATTATTATTTTCAGCAGTGTCTTAACGTGTTTATGTCTCGCATAATTTACTTATTATTTTCACGTTGCAATTTTTTAATATTACAGTTGAAATGTCATTATAGCGAAGAAAAATAAGCGGGAAAATCAATCATGTGTATCTTTTGTTTTGTTTTCAGAACTTTTTCATGTCATTTTGGGCGGGTTTTTTTTTTCCCATTTTGTTGAAGTCCTGATTCCACGGGCAACGCCGTGCGCCTACTGCTAGTACAAAAAAATACAAAGCTTAGAAAAAAGTAAATGCATATTGTTGCTGTTATATAAAACTGTGGCATGTAACACACACTGTAAATACGACATTTCGATGTTAAAACTAAAACCAGTAGCGACATATGGCATACCTGTACTCGAGTTCTGTAAGCTGATCACATTCAGCAAACTATCTGAAAGCAGATGTTCTTCCTTTACAAGTATTTTGCATGAATAAAAATGTTTGGCAAATTTGACATACCACATTTTGACATAAGTACGGTTGTGTTTAATATCCATTTTTTTCATTGAACATTTGTTTACTGCAATTATTTACTGGTAACTATTTGCAAAGGAAATAAAGTATTTTTATCAGGCTAAGCTGGAGTGAAATCCATCGTGATGCGTCGTCAAATATCCTCAGTGATGTAGCCGCAACTTTGGTAGCCCGGGGCGAAACTTGTGAAATTGCCCCGTTCTTTTACAAGATACATTGGGAAAGGGCACATAAACTTCAAAGTAAATAATAAATTCCGGGAAAATAAACATTTAATTAGTAACGTAATTCATCGTTTCAGGTCTTCAACCTTTGCGAAATAGCGCTTCCACCACCAGTCTCACTTTCCCATACCTCCAATTTACCGATAAAAGTTGAAAAATACGAATTAATTACATTAGTTATTTTTTATGTACACAATGAATGAGTCAGTATGAGTGAGTCATGAGTGAGTCGGAACAATTCTGGGTATTTAATTAAAATTCGGTATAAATCCGAAGCACTTTTTCAATCCGGTACGAACACCGGGTACCGGGACGTCTGATCACAGTAAAAATCTTCCTTTTTGTCGTTTTCCCATGCATACAAGTGACATGAAAGTAATTTTGATGTTCGTTATTTAGAATTCCAAACTTCATTGGAAAGTTTGGAAAAATTCATCGCAAACCATAGGAAAAGAGGCAAAATCTTACTTTAATTGAAATGAAATTTAAGTCCAAATTAGCAAGATTGGGGAATTATTATTAAAGCCTTTGCTTGATTTAGATATTCATTTGAGTGCCAATGCGTATGCAAGTTCCTGAACCTGAGTGTAAAACCTTGTGAAAACCACGAAAATTTAGCTAAAAAAATTTTAAGTCTGGCTAAAGAAACAGCTTAGGATAAGGTTTAGGAGTGAATTGGAAAAGGTTTGACAAATTTCAGTAAAAGACTTCTAAGTAAAGAGAGTGTCTACTAATGAGGGGAATGACTTTGTTCCGAAATTTATCAGCACTGTAAATATTAAGATCCATTTTGGCAATTTTACACAAATGAAATAACATTGTATTTCTGCGAAAAAAATACGTGTATTTATTTCTCTGACATTGTAGCATAACCTAACGCTGTTTGGTGGTAATTTTTTTATATATAACCGTCAGCAAATCATACTATCGTTAGAAAAAAAGGAATCTTTCCCGAAACCAACTTCTGAAACGCACAGCATCGACACAGAATCAATATTTCCCCTTTCTTATCCCACCTGTGACAACACCACCATCGCCTCGCTGTCTCCTGATCCCCACACGACAAAATATTTCACGGCAAGAGTTAAACAACCCTTCATGTGCAAGGAAAAGAGCCCGTAATCCCCGTCTGTGCTCTGCCGTAATCGCGTAAAGCTGTAATCTGATTGCTCTAAGACTCCGAATAATCACGGCCGACCGCGAATTAGTTAAGCCGGATGGATGGTGAAAGCGCGGATAGAAAATTCGGGGCGCCTTCATTCGGAGAAAGATGACATTGGCGGAACTTGGAAAGATAGATGGGTTTAATTTAATCCGAGAGAGTGCTGGCGAGTAATTTGGGCTTGTTAATTAATGATGTAGCGAGAAAGGTGTGATATTACTGCATCTTGTAATGCAGAGACTTTTAAAAATATTTTATGAAGTCCTTTCTTAAACAGAAATTGAATTGTGCCCATCTTTCTCTTTCGCAGACTTGCGAATCGAAATGCAATAAAATCCATACGCCAGATAGATATTTTTCGATTAGTGACAGATATTAGGCATAGAATAGAAATATTTAATAATTAACTGCATTATTTTATAATAACCTCTGCATCTATGGTTTCTAATTTTACGAACAAGGTCCTCTACTCAGAAGTTATCACTTATGAAATTTAATGTTGGATTTACGGTTGTTCTCATTTTAATTATTAAAAAATTCCCTGCCTACTTTTGTTTATATCTATTCCATATCTTCCAGTTACGTTATTTTTAAAACTTCTGGGAAAATGATATAGTCTTAATTCGCGTTTAATCAATTTTTATTCGAAAGTTCAATGGAAAAAAAGTAGTGATCGGTCAGTTTATCTCCCTATAATTTGCGTTGCTTGGTTCCCTGTATTCTTATATCAGATTTAAACGTTATCCTCGGTTTCTTCTTCCTATACATTCGATCCTTTTCTTAGTTACATTTGTGAGGCCGCGGTTGCCTGGATATAAAATCTCGGCTTAGGAGTCGGAGGGTTGCAAGCTCAGAACCTGATTACATCGAAGACCCGACTTGAACATGAGCATGGTACACACTAAATCTATTGTCTAATGTCAAACCTTCCCTCGCTGTTGTGAATTGGAAGTATTGTGAAGGCATACCCGGCACTAGGGTTCAAAATTACGAGTCCTAGTAATGCTTCAAAACGAGACATTAATATACAGGGTGACCCAAATTAAACAGGAGATATTTAAACCTCTCTGTAGGGTAAAATACTTGGCCAATTTCACCCAAATTTCGTACACATGCTCTTCTGAGTTTGGGGTTTCGATTTTTGAAAGAAAAAATAGTTCATATTTCGGCCGCTAGGGGATGAAATGGCGGTGCGGAGCTGGGAATTTACATATTTCTTAACATACGTAACAACGATTAACATACCTAACACTATCATATGATGATGGAATAAATATCAACAACGAAAAAGTGTTTTAACATGCAATAACTTTTATTGCTATCTCATGAAAGTAACCACAAATTAGACAGTATGAATAAAAACGGATTTGTGAAATAACTTTATTACTATCACATGTGGAGCCACCCTATCATCACAGTTACGGCTCGATATGTCCTCCGTCTCTTTGCTCTAAAAATTGCATTCGATGCACCTCATTCCATGGCAAAACGTAACTCATTCGTTTGGAGGTTGGATACATGTTGCTAAGTTCGGAACCTTGCCTTTATAAACGCATCTCTTTAAATATCCCCACAGACAAAACTCACAAGGGTTTAGATTGGGGGACCGAGGTGGCCAAGATGTTGAAAATGTCGCTCTGTCACCCGAAAAGTTTTTACGTAATAACGTTTGAACAGGCAGGGGAGGGCGGGAGCATTCATAAAATAGCTTAACAAGTAACGCGCGCTTTGGTAAAGTCGGTTTCATGACGGAGTCCTCGTTTGGTGGAAAATGCTTCACGACTCCTTATATAGGTAGAGGATGTTGCGCATATTAAGAAATATGTAAATTGTCTGCTCCGCAGCGCCATTTCATCCCCTAGCGGCCGAAATATGAACGATTTTTTTTTTCTTTCAGAAATCGAAACCCCCGTTCTCAAGAGAGCATTTGTACGAAATTTGGGTGAAATTGGGCAGGAATTTTTTCCCTACAGGCAGGTCTAAATACCCCCTGTTGAATTTGAATCACCCTGTAATTACAGCATCGTCAATTTTAATAATCCAACAGTCATTTTTTTTTTGTTCCTATAGTTCTTTCTATACCTAAGTAACGTATTTTCCTCACGAACAAAAAAAATGTAGCTTCTTTATTATTATTGAGATAATCTTTTTTTAATATGATCATTTTGTAAGAAATTTAACCACTTAACTGAATAGTTTTCTTTGCTATCTAATAAGATGACCCTTCCTGTTTTGGAAAGGGGCTGTCGTTTTCATTCATCTATGAAGGCATAGGATACTTAAGATGTTTATGGATCCTACATATTTTTTGTGTCAAATTATAAAGCTAATTAATGATTCAATTTTAGTTTATAAGACTAAAATTTCGATAATTCGATGCACGAGTTTTCTCGGGCTGTTAAGTTAAGCGGTTAATAACGCATCGAAAGTTCTCACAAAGATATTATGCGGCGTATCTTTTATAATATTTTCGCGCAATGGAACGCAACTTTGAAGACAATTTTTTCCTTATAACCATAACTGAAACTTAATTGACGGACAGTTTAAACGATTTTTTAAGAGCTACCGCAATTTTTACACACAGACCCCATTCTTACCCCACCTGACAACGCCACTATTGTCTCTCGACCCTCCCTCCTGCCGCCAAGACAAAATATTTCACATCAAGAGTTAAGCAGCTCTTCATTTGCAAGAAACAGAAGCTGCAATCCTGCGTCTGAGCTCTGCTGTACTCTCTCTTTAATCTGATAGCTCTAAGACTCCGAATAATCACCGTCGATCGCGAATGGGTTAAGCCGGATGGATGACTTAACAATCAAAGCAGGGATGAACATTTTTAAGATGCCTTCAGCCGGAATTGGAGGAAGCTGACATTGAAAGAGCTTAGAAAGATACGGAGGTTTAATTTATTCTGTGATAGGACTAATGGGTGCCTTCCTTGTTAGCAGTTAATCGGGTAATGTTTCGAGCGGTTTTATGAAATCATTCGATATTGTTCCGTTTTCGATAGGAGTGGCATTCATTTAGTGTTTATAAATACGTTATGGAATACTGAACATCATTTTGATCATCAAAAATGTGAGTTATTATCAATCTTCTCGTTGGAAAAAATGACATTTTTATTCAATCTGTTACTTTCCCAATGATTTTTTAGTTTGGATTAACTCCTTAATTCAGAGGCGACTTTTTCTTCTAGCCTCTTTAAAACGAGATCTTTTTGGGAGGATGCGACACGAATTGGACTCTCCCAACATGGGTGGTCATTTACCCCACCCCCTGCTATAACCTTCCCTTAAGGCGCTCGGAAACGGGCTGCGGTTGGCAAGGATAATTAGACCCCCTACCGCGCTTATCTTCTAAGCGATCTCAGAACCTCACCTCCCCTCAAAAGAAGCCAACCGCCTCAAACCGGCCTTCGTCGCTGTTAAGAGCAAATGTTTAGACCGCCCGGGACCGCCTCGCTCGGTACGAGAGGGTTAACAGGGTGATGCCAGTTTGAAAACACAAATGTTGTTCTGCACGATCCCTTGTATAAGAAGCCCTGACTTAGAATAAAACAACTTCAAGAAATACAACTTCTGGTAGAATATCAACAGTTGTATTCATTTTTAAAATCATCGCAGAATACCTGTTGTTGGATATAATAGAATAAATCAATTATTTTTCTGTCTTGGTAATTCCTATGACTCTATCAGAATATGAAATCTGCTTTTGGACATAAAAGAGAATAAAATATTTTCTGGGGCTCTCTATGAGTCTGGATAGTTTACTTGTACTGGTTGCAGATTTCAATGGATAAAACATTTTTCGTTGGTCATCATCAGGGTAAAAGCTATTGTTCTTTCGGCTAGAAACAAAAACAAGAAGGATGAGTTTTCTTTTTGAGTAATTTCTACGAATACCAATAAGAAAAATATTCAATTATGGTTTTCTTATTTTAATTACGCAGTCAATTTCTTGTAAGTTAATAAGAAAATATTTTTTTCATTTTAACCTTATATCTATACAAACTTTTTATATTCAGCCGTAGTTTCGTAAATATTAATTGATGTGGGCGATTAATGCTGGAATAGTTAAAAAATTAATTCCGATCTTAAATTTTTAATTAAAATTAAGTCATTGAAATACTTACCTATTTCAAGCAAAAAATATAATAAGTGAATTATTGCACAGTTTAAGTGTTAAACTATTCGAGATTGATTTAAAAAGATCAAATTGTAAGTGCTGCCAATATGCATCATTGTGCTGTGTAAGATTAAAAGTTATAATAACAACGCATGACCCGCCATTATCTAAATGAAGGTAGTGAAATCACGGCGCCATATTTTGAAGAATAAAAATGTTAAATCAAATGTGAATACATTATAGATATAATAATTAGATAAAATAAAGTTTTGTGGCATCATCTGTTCTTTAATTACCGCTTGATAATAATATTAATTGTATTTTTATTTTTCGGATGGTTGTAAAAATAATAAATAGGTCAAATAAACTTTTTTTGCAATATTGCCTGTTCTGTAATTATTGTCTTCTGATGATATATGTTGTATTTTTTGAGGGGGCGGCAATTTAGTCTGCGGTCTTTTTAATTCTATATTGGATAATATTTTTGTATAACCTAATTCTGCTCATAAGTCATATCAATATAATTTTTTTCTTATAAACGACTTTTTCCTAATTGGAACAAATTTTTAGAGATATCAGATTTAAAAAATGTTTAGTTTATAATCTGCGTCTGTAAAATTTCATCTTTACGCAAAATCTTACAGATCTATAAAAAAACGGTCGAAAGGAGTTTTAATTTTCATACCTCGGACAATGTAGAAATTGCGGCTTAATTATTCCGTACAATTTTGGGAGCTAAGCTACAATTATGGCTTTGCATATAAACAGCTATTAAAAATAGCCCGTGATTTCATATAGAAAAATTTTGAAAATTGCTTGCTGTTGGTCGTTTAATGAAAAAAATTACAGTGTAGTGAAACCTTTTTAGTATGTGGATCAAGGGACCGTTCCAAAACGATGGACCAACGAATCTTGTTTCAAAATGTGATAAACTATTTAGTTTATCCAAGAGATAAAATGATTTAAGTCTACTTTTTAATAAGATTTCATTACCACTTCTATTTATTATTATGTTTGTAATATCAGAAAACATTCATAAATTTTAAAATATGTTGAAAATTTAAATTTTTAAATAGCATTTAAGCAACACTTAATGATAACTGCAGCACTTTAATTTTTATGAGTAACTGTATATGCATTAATTCTTTCTTGAATTTTTAACTCAAATCAGATCATATAACTATAAAATGTAATTCTCATAATTCGATACATTACGATATTTTACCTCAGCTTTTTAAAATATATAGAAATTATAATATCAGCCTTACAGGAATGTTCCGTGGCGATCCTTGACAGAAATACCAAAGCTGAAGCCCCCCCACACTACAATATTATTTATGTTGATTTTTCTTCCCTTCTGTACCCCCCCTTCACCGAAAAAAACTACTTTCCTGCATTTTATTTATTTATTACATTCTTGGTTTCTTTTTTATTTACACTCCAGATCGTACCAACCTAACTCTTGTACCTTCTTTTTTTTAATTGTCATTTTTGTGCGCTCCCCCTCTGTCAGAGAGTCAGGGGGGGCAGTCACCTCCCCACTTTATACCGGAAAAACTAAATTTTTATTTCATTTTAGCTGCCTAAAACTTGGGATTATAGAAAAGCAATAGTGTCCAGGAAGACTGCCTAAATTTTTAAATTTTGTGATCTATGCCCCTATAATCTCCGGCACTTTTAGTTATACATTCCCCCCCCCTCCCCACTTTTGCTTCCCAATCAAGAAGGGGGAGGAATTTCTACTAAACAGAATTTCTACTAAAAAAATATGTATTACATTGCACGCAAATTTGTTTTTAAACATCTATGCTATTTTATGGCCCTTTTTTATAAGCATGTCTACAAAGAAACTTTTTTATATATTCTTAACACCAGCTATCTCACATTACGTACATAAGCATAAGAATTCTTTATGCATCCAAATGCCCCACAGAGTAGTAGAATACACACCGAATGTCCCAAATGTATTCTAAAAAGCAATGTTCCGTTATCATAAAACGCAATGCATTTTCTTAAAAACAGAAAGCGCAGAAAAACCTTTATCACTGCTTAAAATCCGATCTTCCAAACCCATTTTTGCAAATCGCTTTCTTTTTTTGCACAACAAACCCAGTTTATAAACTGTTTCGAAAGTAATTTGCGTAAAATTGATTTATGAGTTAAAAAAGATCTCAAATCTACTTTAGAGCTTTGTATACTTGCCAAGATAGCTTAACGCTTGAGCTATTGGAAAGTGTTTTATATCGCGCTGCATTGTAAATAAATTCCGTCTCCCCTCTTTTCCCATCCATATGTCTGGATACACATATTGAAGAAGGGTTGTCGGAAAATCAATGGGGACGCCAGCTCACTCGCCAAGCGGCGCCGGATCTCGCCAACCAGTGCGACGGTATAAGACCTTGTTTAAATATTCAGGCGGCAGCTGAGTTATTTTATTCAAGTCAATTGGTTGCGTTAGCAGCATTCTATAAATATGTTCGGTATATTTTTATATTTCATATTCTCTTTAGTTGGAGAATTGGTTGAGTGTCTTTTTTCCTGCTTCATATGTATAGATGATGTATGATCAAAATCTTTTAAGTTATGGTTTCATTTTCCATCTTTAGATTACCCAGCATTCTGTTTTAACTAACACCGGTTCTGAATGAATTAAAATTACCCAGTTAAATTAATTTCGATTCATGATTAATTATAAATCATAAATCGCAAAATGTACTATGTAGTGATCACCATCGTAAACTGGGTGTTTGTAAAGCGTCAAAAGTATCAGGCAGACATATGACATTAGGGTTCCATTTGTGTTTTTCTATGTGACTTTTATGAATTGGAATTCCGTTTGCTTAGAATCGTAGAAAAAAGGGTAAGACTTAAGTTTGATGTGCGGTTTCCCACCAAGTTGGCAAAAATCACGCCAACTATGAAATACTCGCCAAAAGTCCGCCATATTTTCATTAAAGGGTTGCAATAAAATAACTAACGTGCACCACATTTGGCGAGAAATCGCCAGAAAAAAATTCAACTTTGGCGAACGCACATTAAACTTAAGTCTAGCCGAAAAAAGTTGAACATTACATGAAACAGAACCATTAAAAGGCCACAATCTTGAAACGGAAGCAAAAACATAAGAATTCATACACATACGTTGTTTTTAATGACTCCGAGGAACACCCGTGCCAAATTCGGAAAAAATGGAAAGTCGCGTTTGGTCTTGAGTGCATAACAAACAAATTTACAGACAGACGAAATGCCCACGGTCGAGTTAAAACAGGCCACGCTCCATTCGGTCAATTAAATGCATTTGTTTGCATGCATGGTATCATCGTTCTGAAAATCGGAGTACGGCATCATTTAATAAACAATATCAAGATACACTAAAAATCGTTTACCTCGGATAATATGTTCGAAGCTACTCGTATCAATCTTTCGAAATAAAATTTTAAAAAAAGTGGCATACGCGTCAGTGGAAAAGATGATTTTTGAACAACTGTAGGTAACTTTTTTTTATGGTTGCCGAGAACATTTGGTTGTAATATATATAAGCAAAATCATTTTTGTTTATGTATATTATAACTAAACATTGCATAGCGCAACAAACACTACAGAATGTCGTTATAAGTGCCGAGAAAATCAAAGAGAGCGATTTCTTTGGAAGAGTGAAAACGGGGCAGCAACGAAAAATGAAAGCTGTTTTCTGGTTTGAAATCTGTTACACAACAATACATGAAGTGGATTTACAGTGTCACTATTGTAACAGTTTCCCTTTAGTTTAACCCTCTAAGCCAGGGGTTCCCAACTTTTATTCCCTCGCACACCCCTTGATTAATCTTTATATTTTTGCGTAAGCCCCATCATCCAACCCCCCACCACCAACTACAACAACAACCATCCGTCTGTGCAAAGAAGTTTTATCATTAATATTTAAGGCCTTATGTTGGCTTAAGAGTCAAATGACTCGAATTAATAATATTTGCTGGACTTATTTCTGATTTTACATTTTATTGCATTTTTACAATAGTATTTGTTCAACGCCAAAACAAATTAAACCAGCATTGTAGTAATTTCGCATTAACTTATAAGGATGGCTAAAAATTACACTCTGTAATAAATAATATAAATATAAAACAAAAGTAAAAAAAGAAAGAGTATAGATAAGAAACAAAAGATTTAAACAAAAGATCAAAACAATTTTATCGTTTAAATCTTTTGTTTCTTATCTATACTCTTTCTTTCTTTTACTTTTGTTTTATATTTATATTATTTGTTTCTGTATTATATTAGAAATAGCTGTATATGAGCCTTACTATATAATATAAAAGAGTTCTAATTAATTTTAATTAATTTATGACTAATTAATTTATAGTTAATATCTTTGTTAAATTTTGTTAATTATAACTCTGTAATAAACAACTTTTCAAATGGTATAGTTATTAAATAGCTTGTATTAACTTGAGGAAACAAAATTCTGTACCTTTTTAAATTCCTTATGTTTTATTGTTTCCGGCATTGCCAAATTTGATTTCGCGTACCCGTAGGTTACGCGTACCACAGGTTGGGAACTTCTGCTCTAAGCGGTTGAACCGTATTTTTCGGTTACTCGTGTTGAGTTCAAGGGAATATAATTAATTTTATGCGTACAATTTCTGAATTACAATGGATAAAATATTCTGAAGATTTCAGAGACTTGATTAAAAGCAACAAACATCCGATTATTCGCTTAAAAAGCAATTTTTAAGATAATAAAGCTATTAGATCGAAATAATTGGATGTTCAGAGGGCCATTCAGCCTACTTCAGCGACGAAGATATTGTTTGTTGGGTTCACACAATTGACAGCACTGGTAGAAGTACGCATCGGTGCATTTCGTTTTAAGAGTTGTGAACCTGGCATTCTCTACTGAAGTTTGTGTTCCGATGTAAAAATTCTAAAAAGGATGCATTTTATGAATTCTGGAAGAACGCTTTTTTAAAATAAAATGTCCGTAATTTTTTGTGAAAGAGTTATTTTTTTATTTGAAGCTACTTTCTGCTGAGTCAGGGACTCAAAAGTATGTTTATTTAACTCTTATGCATTAATATCTTGACCTTTTGAAGAAGGTGGAACGATTAAATTTAGCAGAGATTTCGGTGAAATCTTGGTTTGCTCTAACATTGTTATTGGTTCATACCCTAGATTTTTTTTCACTGTTTCCAGGTGGAGAAAATGTTATAAAATGATTTTCGAAAGTTCAGTTTCTTAATAAATAATTACATTTTCACTCGATTCCTTTGAACATCAAATTCTAGCTATCTAAAAAAATAGTAATACTGGACAACAATCATGAAATAATTATTTGAAAGTGAGGCGCTACAAAGAAGATTTTCTAAAATAATTACTACCTATATATTCCAATTTAGGATATGCTTTCATTGCGTGAAAATAAATATTCAGTATTTACTCAATTAATATTTATTGAAGTTAGAAGATGTAGTGAAAAGTTCAGATTCAAATATTTGTTGTGCGTAGAAAACGAGTCTGCATCTCTCGAACGACCTTTATTTACTTATAAGAGAAAAACCTACGCGTGAATGCAAAGTAAATGACTTTTCCAAACATTTTAATGAACTGTTGTGTAATAACAGATTATAGGGATTCACTTACATGTAACGGTGTTGATATATAGACATGAGAAATCTGTAGTTTAATTTAGTTATGTTGACGTCTCGTCTTGAAGTAACACTGGGGCTATTTTGGGACCATGGGTGTAGTGGAGCCGGCACCCCGTTCTGTCACTGTTTTTTTTTACGAGAAATAAATAACAAAAAAAATTGCGAAAACAGTGCGATTTTTATTACCCAGGTTAAAGAACGTTCCTGTGCTGCTTTTAGAGCGTTCCGGCACTGCTTAATTTGCGACTACACCACTGTTTGGGACGGACTTAGCAATTTTGAACCTTGGTCAGATGACGAGTAGGACATCTGGGCGGGTACCCCCTCTCCAAGCTTCTGCACCACACCAACGGGAGGACGTTTGACCCCCTACATATGATTTAACATGCAACAGGCCCAATACACGACGGATCTTCAGTGGAATCGGGTTGCGAACCTGGAACCCTCCGACCCAAAGGCCAGGCCTTACCACTAGGCCACCGCGGCCTCATGTGAGAAATCTATAATTGAACCTGGGAAGAATATTAAATTTAGTAATTATTAATATATGTACCACACAACGAGTTCCAAGTTAAATGTGTAGTGTTACATGTGTAGCAAAATTTAAAATTCTTCAAGACTAGAATAAATATTTCTTATACTTTTGAATGGACTGATAAAAAAATGCTACGCGTTCTAATTATTTGATGGATATTTCTCGTTTGAAAAAAAATTGCGTCTTTCGTTATTTACATAATCATTAAATTTATGCATAAAGAAGATCGTTTGGTAAATTATTGTTTTTAAACTCTTCTTATGTATTCTTTTTTATTTAAAATATTCAATGCTTCATTGCCTCAAGATATAATAGAACTACTCATTATAAAAGACAAAGACTCAGTTTTATCGACAATACTGTTTTTCGAATCTATTTCCATAATTGCCGATGTAGAACAATTTTAATAATTATTTTCCAAAAACAAACAAATATTTCTTTTGAAGGAGGGAAAAAAACTATTTGCTTCATTAAATAGCATGATTTTGAGCAGAAAGCCAGGCTGTATCTAAATCTATCTCTATCCATTGCTTTGAGTTTTTCTTCATAATAACCATTTTGGAGAAAGAAGACAATTCCTTTTTATGGTCGATAACCTCCTCATGTAAATATGGGCCCAGGATACGTTACGGGCCATAAATTTAATTGCGGAAATCCCGTATAAATTCTTATCGAGAGTCCTAGATGTTTTTTGACGTACTGCCTTTGCGATAAAATGAAATTTTGTAGTTTTATAGGCATTTTGTGTATCTATTGTGAACGGGTACAAAATTGTTGTGAACGTTTCGATTCTGAAAATAGAATGTTGGCTCATGTTTACTTTTACGAAAAAGTTAAGGGTTCGAAAACGAATTCCGTGCACCTGTACTGATTTTAACTCTCTTTCACCAATTAACCCTCTGAGCGTCCGTTTCTCATACTGAGTTCAAAAGCAGATAATTTATGTTTATACGTATAATTTATTAAACTACCATGGATAAAATATTCTTAAAATTTCAGAGACTTGATTAAACGCAAAAAATATCCAATTATTCACTTTAGAAGCAAGTTTTTAAGACTTTAAAGCTAGTACATCAAAATAGCAAACCGCTCAGAGGGTTTTAAAGCTCATCTTATACGCTTTTATTAAACTATTTTTAAGTTTGTAAATTTTATGCTTGTAAAATTAGAATTTTTGTAATCGATTTCTCACTCATTTCCTAATGCGCTTAAGCTCTGAAATTCTGTACATCTGGGTGTTTACGTTGACAATACAATATTTTATAAATTTTCAGAAATTAATTATCCAATTTATTGATTAATTTTAATTAAATTTTGATAGCGTATGAGACAGCGCCATTTAGTAATGAAATTTTAAAAACTCGAAAAACACATTTCTTTATTTTAGTGCATTAGTAAAAGCATGTTTTTAAAAATATTTAATTTCATTAATAACTATATTTTGTTCACTTTTACCTGCTGTTCATTTTTATCGACGTAGGCAAAAGCATCCTTGCATGAAAAAACAACAAGTAAATAATAATCTTTAGATTCCAGAATGATGAAATCTCAAAATATTCTTTGAAAACGGGGATATTGGAGAAGAAATAGGAAAGTGCTTTCTCCCCCTTTAAATTCATTGGAAGATATATCTCTTTCGATCACCCGTGGGGTTACCTCTTCCTGTCTTTCCTCATTAACAATAAATCTAGAGATCACACATATTGAGATATTGTAGGACAGAGAAGTGAAACTATACATAGGGTGATTAGGGTAACGACAGATTAGTTCAGAAAGGGATTGGTTGAATGGCAGAGCATCCGTACCAGGCCCAAACCCAGAAGGAAAAATTCTTCTGGAAGAGTATTTGTAGTTCATATTTAAATTCTTAAAATATCGTGTATACTGATAGTTTTCTGAAAGAATTCATCGAAAATTTTTTTAAACATGCATCAAACTGGGGCATAATTACTAAACATAATTTTATCAAATTATCCAACTGAAAAATTCATTTGGAGATTGGTTACCTTAAATAAGGAGTATCCAAATATTTTCAGTTTGGGGGGGGGGGATAAGAAAAACTATTAGATGTTAAAAATAATGATTTCCCAAGGGGGAAAAAATATATTCTTTTTCCTCCAGTGGACAGAAATGTTCATTAATCACGTTATTACCATTAATCTATTCAAAAATTACTCTTCATTTTTTAATATAGTCATTTTCTGCTTGGATATGTTTTCTGTCCTCATTGTGTAGATTATCAACACAAAATATAATAAGGAAACGAATAATCCTAAATATCAACGAATTACGAAATGAATTGGAAAATGATAGGCTCAATTCGAGTATTGAATCCGTCTTTCTGAACTGTTTTTTAAATTATGTTTTTGCACGATCAATTTGTTTACGTTTTTATTCTTATTATTTTATTTTATTTAAATGTAAATGCAATCAAGTTAAGAAAAAAAATTCGATTGTATGATTGAGTTGATTTTAATTGTGAATATATGCACTTGGAAATATATCTATAATTGCTCGTGTATCCACAAAAATATTACTATTTCCCACGCGGACCCAACTTACATAGAGGGGTAAAGCTTGACGAGAATTTCGAAAAATACATATTACACTCATCTTGGGAAAAATAAAGACTAATTAAATGCATGAAACCCCATCAACTAGGGTTGAGAAATGAAAGGTGAACGAAAATTTTAAAATAACTCACTACATCCATCTTGGGTAGAAGGTAATAATAACAAAATATATAAAGGTATAAACATAAGTAATATGCATATAGTAATAATAAACATATAAATAATAAAAAATAAGTTTAAAAAAGAAACATAATATAATAAAAATAAAAAAAGATATTTATAAATAGCATAGATGTAACCCCATCCAACGGGGCTGATGAACAAGAGGTGCACACAAAAGTATCCACAACAAAATTAAATTTATAATACATTTTGGAGAAGATAAATAAAATGAGAAACAAAAAAAACCAACGTTGTCTATAATACAATTTAGAAAAGAAAAAGTAATAGTGATAAAAGTTAGGGATGCCAATCAGTTGAATATTCTATTGCATATGAAATTGCAATGGAAAAAGTTCCCCAAATTTCAAAAAATAGATTTTTTTTGAAAGATCAATTTTTTTAACCGCTCTTTTAAAATTATCTGAAGGTTTATTAAGATTATTTTTTTTTTCGTACGGTCGCAGTCAAAAACCTAGTGATCTGGGTCCCGTAAAAGAGAAAATATGCGAATGTGTCTATCACGCAGTTACTTTAGTTTCTTTTACCTCCTCTCAGTCACGGTTGCAGCAATCTACATACTTTGTGTGCCACCCACTGACTGATAAAGCAGTTCTCGATGCATTAAACACATAAACAGCGGACGAGGAAACATTTCAAGTGAAACGACACCCAGTGATTAACTGATGGATGAAAATTAAATCCACTCTACTCTTCCCATCCCCGCATGTAACAGAAACCCAAAAAAGCCGCGGTGGGGAGAGAAACATTCATTTCTTTATTTTCCTATCTGTTATCTCCCTTATTAATAAGCACTGCTTGGGGAAGGTTCCCGAATCAATCATCGACTCGCGTGCCCGCTGCATAAAAAGAGTTAATCCGCAAATTTATATCCACCCCAACCCCTTCTGTGGTTTGCACGCCATAAAATGACGCTCAACGCCTTTTCGATTTTCATTAGACACTGGGGACCACCACCATAGTGCGTGCTGTCCAGTGCGAGGTCCCCCTGGCGTGGCGATGAATCATTTTTAATGCACTGCGAGTGTGTTGGCGAAATGCGCCAATGAGATGCGTCATTTTTCACGCGTCATTGTAATGATGGAGAAATCGTGCAAATCTCACCGATTTGGCGATGTTTTGGATGAGTTATTTTGGTTTGGAGACTGAA
>BGPR01016655.1:0-34093 GCA_013235015.1 Araneus ventricosus | reverse complement strand
GGCTACAGAAAAACTGTTCTTAAATCCAAAATAAACCAGAAAAACTCTACATAATTCACATTTATAATCTTATGCCCGAGAAAAATTCTTCAGAGTTACATAAGTCATTAACACCATGTTTTGATTTAAATTAACGAAATTCGAATATTTATTCGATTAAGTACACGGGCATAAGATCTTCACATGTAAATGTTGTCAGAAGGGCATCACAAAACATCAAATCTTCTATAGACTGCTTAATCAACATCTTATCAAATATAATAAAGATTTAAAAGTGAATGATTTTGTAGACGATTCTATATTTCTGACAAAATTGGCCTCCATTCCAAACTGAACCTTATATAAGAAATTTATATAATATTCTTCGCGCTCTTATATGAATACCGCCAGGTCATCCGTATAATGGGCGAATAACAAAGGTATACGGGATTAGTCTTCCAGCGGCGTGCTAAAATTTCACACGAGCGGGCGCGCGTGTCGTTATTTTTGCATGACACAATAATTTTCTTCATTTTACCATGGCATGCAAATCATTTCATAATAGTAATAAGAAACGTCTGAGAAGTAAGATCTTTTCTATCAAATGTGAAAAATAAATTTTAAATATTTGCAAAATCTAAATGATACTGAAATCAGAGAAAGCAACGAGATTTACTAATCTTATTTTATGAAAAAAATTGAGCAATATATAATGAAAAAAATACTAACTATGATTGTATTAACAAAGACTTTCTTCTTATTTCAAATCTTTGCCCTTGCATATGAAACATGGAACTTTTGCTAGAGAGTGACGCTATAAGTACACTATATATTGATTCTGAGGATCGCTCTTTCTTCCAAACAAAACCCACAAGCTTTTCTTCTCAATTCTGGTCGGCGTTCACTTGCTCTTTTTCAGGTTGTGATGTATAATTTAAATTTTAAAGACATTTTAAGGATATGGCAGAAGATCAATTTTTTTTGGCTGAGTAGGAGGTGTTTTTTCATAAGACTGAATTAAGTTTTTTCGAAAATTTCTTCGGCTTGGTTGGAATTGGCCAGGTCTTGTTCATATTAATATCTTCTCGATAATGTAAAATTAAATAATATATCGCCCTAATCGCAATCACTGCGTTTATAATTACTCAAACTGAAGACGTTAAAGCGTGAAAAATTATGAAATACACCAGGAGCGGATCGCGCGTCATAACTTCACGACAGAGTATAGACGTATGAAATCACCTTAATCGATAAATCCATTTAAACTTGAAGAGGGGGGTCGCATGAAGGAAGAGCAATACTTTCTGTGACAGTTTCGTGACCTGGAATAAGTAAAAGGATGTAAAAAATCTCGTTTGATAGTAAAATTTGCGGCAGACGCACCTCCTCGAAAGGTTAAAGCGACTAGCGTAGCCACTTAGAATATAAAAGGTCAGGAAAACAAGATAAAAAAATCGGAAACAGGATTAAAGAAATCAAACCACATTAAGAACTTCAGTACATCACCTCGGTCTCTCCAGAAGAAATGCTTCGTCGAATTTAGCTAAAATAATCTAGAGCCAGATTTTTTGATGATTTGATTTAATTTCGAATTCTATTAGACACCCTTTCCGTAAAGCGAATAAAGAAATTTTTTGCCTAATTAAAATTATGTATCGAACTTCTTCGAGTATAGTATGTCATATGAACATTTAAATGGGCCTTCAGTAATTTTGAGCAAGAAGTACTGAATTCTGTCGATGTCATTGACGAGCTTTGGCCAAGCTTCATAGTGAAGAAGAAATCAAGGTACTACAGAGCTCCATAGTGTTTTGTACCAAAACTTCTTTGTATACACGGTTATTTTTTGTATCATTTTATTACAACATTCGCTACTCACAGCTCGCTTCGAGTTCGGTAAATCATCCTAAATGATGACTCACTGTTCGCGTCTGAAGACAGTAAAGAAAGAGAGGTCATACTAATTATATAACGGAGTGTTAATACGTGTTGATTCGTAAGGTGATCAATGTCAAAACAACATGAGGCTTTTAGTAACTGGACTCATAAAAGTTAAAAAATACTCGTAATAGTTTTTGAATATCCTTTTGGATGCATTTGATCAACAGATTTTAATTTTGATGCATTTTTCACCATAATTCGTTCTAAAAATTCATCGTAAGATGTGTTTATAAGTTTCGATTATTTTAATGTTTATTTTTTAAAAATAATTTATATAATAATTGAGTTTAAGTTGTTTCTTCTTTAAAAAAAATTTTATTTCATAATGAGTGAGAAGGGCTTGTTAGTTCAATGCAATGATTGGAGAAAACAGGAAGTTCTACGGTCAGCCGAATTTTTGTCCAACTATTCTTGATAATTGATCTTGTCGTCATCTTTCAATGGATACATACACATACAGAATTTTCATAACGATATTGCCGTACAGTCTCTCGCTAAAGAAGGTACTACTACAGCTCGTAGGCTATGATAACCTGACTACACTCCAAGAATAAAGGCATTTGTTAACATTTCTTGGAGGCGTCCAAGTCATTCATGGTATCGATAGTGAAGGGCCTTAGTGCTACTAGTACATTTTAAGGAGGATAAGAAAAACCAAACAGCTTTGGCTCGCTTAACTTCCGGTCACCACCTCAGATTCTGTCGTGGTGACAAGAGGTTCAGTATCTGAACAAAGTGCAACATGACTGAGGCCTCTCCGCAACATCTACTCGACTGTTTCGCCTTGGTGTATGATGACCTGCTTAAGCGACCGGATTTCGTGTTGGAGGTGAAGTCGAATGACGTCATGGATTTGATCCGATTCAGATCAGAAGGACTACAAAGAAAAGAATTTTGCTTCAGATCCGAGAATTCCCCGATCCTGCCTGAACTCCCAAAAGGTTGCAAACAATTATAGAGAAAGTTTTATAGCCACTAAATCAACACGTTTGTGCTTTTTGGCGCAAAATCTTGCTTTGTTTACACTGCGCAACACTTACGGAACCAAGACATTTATAATCTATCTACAAAAAAAAATGTCTAAAAAGGATATCAAAGTTTTTAAGTAGATTCACTTCGAAAAAGAAAAAAAAAAAAATGGAGCCAATATAGATTTCCAAAGAAGCTATATACCCGAAAGTTACCAAAATAAAAGATTCGACTTCAGATTTCGATTAACTTTGATGTTGAATTACTAGAACTAATTCGAATTAGAATAGTTCAACAATTTGACAATGTTATGGGCGAACCAAAAAATAGTATTCTAATTTCCTTTTAATTAATAAAACTCGTTAGTATAGATGTTATGGAATTTTCAAATTAATTTTTGCTCATTCAAAGTCAGACGTTGCGATCGATACAGAATTAAAATTTAATTGTAGATGAACTGATAATAGAACTCTGAAATAATTAAAATAGCGTATTGTCATCCAGAATACGCTAGTATAATAAACTATCTTCCGAGGAATTGATAACGAAATGGATAAAATTCCATCTACAGAAGCATGAAACAAGGCGTGATACACGAAGCGAGTGAAAAGGAATTTTGTTGTTGCGACTTTCCATGACACAGAGGAAACTCCCTTTGAATTGTGCACGTCAACACCACAACCCCAAAACAAAACGAGGTGGAGGAATGAAAACTGCCATATTGTCACCAGTAAAAGAATCTTATCCAGTACTCAAACTACTGTTTAATATTAGAATTCCTTAAGGCGTCGATACATCTTATTGATATTGAAAGAAGATGTAAAATTTAAAAAGAAATACCTGCAAATATTCAAACTCGCTGATCCTTTGCTCCAATTGTACGACCCTTTGTTGCAAAGAACTTTTTTCCTGTTAAAGAAGAGGGAAAATATTGTTAGTTATATTTTATAAAAATAAACTAAGTAATAAAAAAATAACACCCCTTTCGGGAAGCTGGAAAGCAAAGGTAGATTGCTTTACGTTAATGTTATTGAACAATACAAACATAGACAATCACTATCGTTTCCACATATTGCAATATTTTCGTCGCGATTCTGTTTTCATGACATTTAATCTTTTACCATATAAAAAGGTTTTATAATTCTACTTGGAAGTTTATGCTATATTTATTGGTCAGAAAATTTCTCAAAATTTTTTATGTCCCAACACGTAATCACTCAACAGGTAGGAGTGAAAGAAATAAACATCTCAGTGTAAATATCCCCATTAAAACAATTTTTAAGTTAATGAGCTACTTTTCAATATCAATAAGGAAACAGGAAACTTATTTAGATATATTTTTGGCCATTTCATATTAAATTTATTAAACAAATCTTGGTGCCGCCATATTTAATTAAATATCAAATTCAAGTAATCTGTCAAATTATCAAATTGACTATTAAATTAGATGTTTAATTAATTGTGACGAAGTCTTCAGTAAAACCTTTTTTATGGCTCATAGCATTTGTCAGCAATAGTTTTATTTATATCAAGATGAATGCAAAGTCTTTGTGGCTATGTATATTTGCGCCACACCTCCACTGGACTGATTTTAACCAAACTTTTCACAGTTTCTATTTAAGACAAGAGAAAGGTCACTCAAATTTCCAAAGCTCAAAATTTAATGAAGATTCAGTTCATTAAAGATTAAACAACGCGTTTTTCCGCGATATCTTTGGAAAATTCTCACGAAACTTTCGAAATTTACGAAATTTCAAAAAAAAAAAAAAATAATAATAACTTGCAGTAACAAAAATTTAATTTCCATGCAATTTGTTGCTCTCATTTTAATAATTTTTTCAAAATTATTTTTAAATAGAATTCTTAATATTCTTTATTGTTGAAAAACAATAAAAATACGAAGAACTGTTGCCTGAATACATTAACAGAATTCTAGACGAATGCTACAAGAAAATTTTAAAAGTAGACGATTAACAATTTATCAGGACTAACTATCGATTTGATTTATTTTCATGCTTTAAATTAATTAACTATTAATTAATAACTAATTTGTTTCAAAATATTCATTAAAACATTTCCTTTAATTTAGAAATTGTAAAATTTGAAGCAACTATATAACAAATAATTTAGAGAAAATTAGCTATCGGCTGTTTTTAAAAACTGTCTGGTTCAATTGATGAAATGGAGGGGGGGGAATGAAATGGATTTCAATTTCCCATAATTCCTTTAAAATTGAAAACAGAAAAATTCAAATTTGGCAAATTATCAAGTTATCATAAAGAACAATTTTTACATTTAAACTTTTTCGATAGCTACAATTGCTTCTAAGTTAATTGCTGAAAAGTGATTTTCCCTCCCTTCCCTTCCTGCACTTATCTTAATATACATTTAAACCTATGCATGTTGCCCCTTGTTGAAAAGCTCACGTTATTTGCAGTCTCGTTCATTCTTTCAGTTATATTCCTTATGAGAATAGAGGGCTTTTCCTTATACGTATAACGCTTTTGCCCATTTTTTCCATTTGTTTAGTACCCATGCCGGTCCGGCCTACCCGCAAGGGTGTAAGGCCCTGACCGAGCCGGCAGGGAAAGAAAGATCCACAAAACCATCCAAACAAAACGATCAATACAAACCTTTCTCCGAAGTAAAAACCAACACCAGAAACCGAACAAAAACAACAAACTGATGGACAATCAGCCTTGAGTTAGCCAGTCGCAAACGCCATTACTGTTTTTATAAGCCTGAATAAGTTTGGATTCGGCCTGGCAATTATAGCTAAATTTTTAAACCAGCTTTTTCTGTGTTCATCAGACGGTTCTTTTAAGTGAAATTCAGTAGCAAGAGGACACCTGAACACATAGTCGGCATCCCCGATCAGGCCACAGACACAAAGCGGCGAGTCCAGCTAAGCTTTTGCGCATGTTATATTGTGAACACGATAACTAGAGTAATTTTGAGTAGGTTTTTACAAGCGAGAGATGTGGAGGGGTGAAAATCTCGGCCGAGTTCGTAGATGGGCTATCCAGCTCAAAGGGAGTGAAAATGGTGGGGGACTGTAACTCATTAAGACGCAATAAATCTTCTGTAGTTCATCCCACAAGAGGGGTTAGTGTAGGTTTGCTAGAACTTTTGGCTCTTGGCAAGTATGTTTGGCGAGCAGACCGAAAGAGAGAAAGTTTCTCTGGACGTGATTAGCGATTGATGTTTCAGAGTATCTTAAATATTTCCGAGAGAACCGTTATGATACGACACATTAATGAAATATGATCGGACAGCCTAAAGGTATAGAAATTCTTAATTTACATAGTTTTCTCCTTAATTTTTATGAAAATACAAAGGAAAAACTAAATCATTTGAAATCATGTTAGTGACCCTGAATAAGATTGAAACAAAAATAAAACCTTCATATTTTTCATAAAAATATGCTCTAATATTAGCTATTCATATTTTTATGTAATATTAGCCAGTTTCGGCGACCAGCTGGTTAGGCCATAATTTTAATAGCATTTATTTCGTTCTATCAACTAACTACAACTTAATTATGAATTCATATAATTTTTAGTAAGCTGAAAGCGCAAAACATCTCCACTACTGTTAATAAAATAATAAGTGTGTGTTTGTCGGTGCTCTACATGACAGACTGTCAAACCCAGAGCTATCAATTTTCGTACAGATATACTCTGAAAAGTGGGAAGATGCACCACAGAGAGGCATTTTTAAATATAAATTAATTTAAGATTAAGCAAAATTTTCCTTCATAACTTCCGTAAATATTATCACACACATTTAAGTCATCTGAAATTCAAAAAAATTCTCTTTAATGATTCTAGGTAGTAGTGCAATTTTTTCCCCTATTTTAATAAATTACCAAATATATTTTTTATACATAATTTTCAACAATGTTTCCTTGCGGCATTGAAATTCAAACTATTTTCATTTTTAATAAAAAATATGTAATAATATTTTTTCTTCGATTGTTGAAGCCTAAGATGATATTCAAACGGATTTTACTTTAGTTTCATTAGTTTTCCTGTGAAGTATTAAACAGATCCTCTAAGATAATAAGCATTTTTTAAATATATTTAGTGACCTCAAAGATCATGGTTACTAATGTTTAATTTTTTTTATTTACATATTTTAATTTAGCTATGCTTCTGGATGCAAAATGTACCGTGTCCTTTTTATGATGAAATCAAATGCATATTTTGCATAATGAGATCTCTACTAATAATAAAGGAGAATGTCGTGTTTCTGTATATCTGTCTGCGTCTCGAGACTCGGCAAGGCAGATTGCCAGATCTAGAATTATGAAATTTGGTACAAGCATACTATGCAGGGTGAAAATGTGCACCTCGGTACCCTTTCTTTTGAAATTTTAATTAGAAATTTAATTACAAATTAAAGAAAAACGCCAAAATTTCGCTTAATAACTTCCAAAAATATTGCAGCACACAACTCATTTTTACTTCATTTGAAATTTCAAAAAATTACCTTTTCAATTGTATCAATTAAATTGCGGTACAATACTATCCTAATACATTTTGCCAATATTTTATTTTATCAAAATTTTTATGGAATCTAAGCTCTCCGAGATATTACGTATATTAAGAAATATATCCAGTTAGCCGAATGATTTTGGTTGCTATGCTTTCATTCTCTTTTCGGCATGTTTTAATCCAGGTACAGACCTCTGGACATAAAAGTATTGCTCTTTTTAATGTTGTAAAATATGGTTAAGATTTCAACAGGAATATGAAAGTGAACATAGTGCCGAACAACGTGCAATTAGATGTTATGACATCGTCCGTTATCCAATTCCATTAGGGACATTTATGTAGACAATGAACAGAACAAGTACAAGGCCAAGCATGGATTAAATATCTCCACAATCCGAAGTTTAAAATTACGCTGTTAAGGGAACCATGAATATAAAAAGTTGCAAGATTCAATTTAAACCATATTCCCGGAAAGCAAGCTGGTCGTCGAAGGCAGTGATCAATAAAAAAGGGAAGTTGATGTCGATAAACGTCAAATTAGATGACATGGACAGTTACTCGACACGTTAGGGACTTTCATAAAGAAAATGAAAAAAAGCAAGTGCAAAGCTACTAAAACTAATAAAATTTTATAATGAATCATTTTTAACTTTCTATAATATTGCCTTATAAAAATTCAAACAAGTATTTCCTTGTTTAAATATAAAATTTTTTTGTATAAAATACTGAATAATAAAATACTTAGAGATAAAAATATTAAACAAACTAAAAAACTTTAAAAATTACAAGTTTATTCTATTTTTAATTACTGTAATTTTGATTTATCGAGCATAAATAAAGACTGTCGTTTCTTTGCATTCTGGAGTCTCAACTTTCTTCACTTCCTCAAACTGAATGAATTTTAATTTTTTTAATTCATTAAAAACGCACACTGCGTTCTTGCATTATTGTACAATTCAAATTTTTGGTTATTTTTTACTGCCAGCAATACATTTCGTTGACCATTCAATGATGCATCGAGGAGAAAATTAAATTTGGATTTATCCAATATCTTTCACAGACATTCATTGCAGAAAATGATCAATTAGGCAAAATATTTATATATTTCTGTCGCTTGTTACTCATTCTGTACCATTTAATAAGTCGCAGTTGTTATAATTGGCCCCTTTCTTTCCTTTTAGGCATTTCTGACTAAGAAAATTTAAAAACTAATTGTTTGCAAAATTCAACATTTGGAAAAATGCTGCATCCAATTTAAATGGTTTTTAAAAAAATAATAGTCTTGATATTGTTTTTGGGAAATTAGTTTTTTTCAACGCATTTAGTTTTTCACGAATAATTCAAACAAAAATCTTTCATCCAATATTTACTAGATTACAATATTATCCAACTATAGATTTCTACTTTTAGATTTGCCATGCGCAAATTTAGGCCAAAATACTTAATATTAAAATGCTTTATTTCAAAACAAAACGCAAGAAAGGTAAAGCATTTTCGAATAAATTTCACTTCCATTAAATTCATATTTTCAGTCTTGAATAAATAGCATGTTTCTATATAACATAGTTCCGTTTCTAATCGCCCGTAAAGTTTTGATGCTAGAAAGGCCGAGCAACGCCTGTCATCCTTTAGATTATACGAGAACAAATATCATCCCATGATTTTCAAATGTCAAATTTCGCCATATGTCACGATTGAAGATATTTTTAAAGTGTTCCAACCACTACCGAGACTTGTCTTATCACTTTACAAAACCGTCTGTCAAAAGAGCGTTGATGGACAGTTACGACTCGTACGGAAAAGTCACTATACAAAATTTCATTATCCCATAATTCCTTTACGATTGAAAATAGAAAGAAAATATTAGCGAATTTTCGCCTATCATACCATTGACATCGATACTACTTAAGTTAAGTGAAAGAATCTATATACTACTATGCGACTAATATCACACTTAGTCTATTAGTAGAATGTTCCATTATGTATATGCGATGACTTTGAAACGCATTGATTCTCCTCTCCCCATCTTAAGGTAATTTCAACCTGAATGTTACCCCTGTTGAGAAGCTGTTATTTGTCTCTACATTCTTTCAGTCTTATTCCTTATGAGAATACAGGGCGAAATGTTCTTTCCTTATTAGTAGAGATGTATGCGTATTACGCTTTGCCAATGTTATCTTGTACACTATAACAAGAGTAATTTTGATTAGATTTTAACAGCGAGGGATATGTTGTATGGACGGAAAATCTGGGTCGAGTTCGCAGTGGGCTATCCAGCTCAAAGGGGTTGAAATAGTGGGACTGAAAATTTCGTTTCCCATAATTCCCTTACGATTGAAAAAGAAAATTGAACTAGGCGAATTATTACATCATTATAACAAAAACTTTTGTATATATATTTTTCTAGTTACAATTGCTTATAAGTTAGAGCTAAAAGCGATGTTAATTCCTCCCGTAATTTATCTTTTCCCAAAGTTCCGTTACGATTAAATAAGAAAAATTTCATTATGAGAATTATCACATTATAACGAACTACTTTTATATTGAAAGTTTTTACAGCAAGAAGTATGATTTCCTATCAGTCGTCTACTTCCACTTTTATATGGTAAACAAGTTGATATACCTGGCTTTTTCTCCGATTAAAATGTTTCACGTTTAGTAATTTTACATTATACAATATTTGTAATGTAAAGATTACTATTGTATAAAATTACAATACACAAATTCCTTTTCTGATCTGAAACGCTTTCAAAAATGAGAATATCAATTGAACCAGACGATTTTAAAACAGCCGTTTTCTCCATAAATTATTTGTTATATAGGTATGTTAATTACTAAAATAAAAGTGAATTTAATGAATATCTTGAAACAATTAAATTAACTAGTTAATCATTAATTTAAAGCATGAAAATAAATCGGATCCGATTGGTTCAGATACAAATTGTTAGTAGTCATCTTAAAATTTTCTTTTAGCATTCATTCAGAATTCTTTTAATGTATTCTCGCAACAGTTCTTCGTATTAGTTTTGATCTTCAACAATAAAGAATATTGTCACGAATTCTGTATAAAAATTTTGAAAAATATTCAAATGAGAAAAAAATTGTATCGAAAGGAAATTTCACCGAAAAGCTAATTTTTTAAAATTTAATGTGGGGAAAAAATAGTTTCGCGAGATAATATTCTCGAAAGATATCGCGGAAAATCGACTCGCTTAATTTTTAATTAACTGAAATTTTAAGTAACTTTTGGGCTTTGAGAACTTGAAAGCGACCTTTCTCTAGTCTAATAAAAATTGTGGAAAGTCTGGTTGAAATCAGTCCAGTGGTTTAGGAGGAGATGCGAAACATAGTTAATTTAAATAAAAGTGTTTGTGGCTATTGGACAGTTTTAGTGTAGATTGCCACAATTATTTAATTATTTAATTAAAATTATTTTAATTAAAATCAAATAGTTAATTTGATAATTAGTTAAATATCAACTTAAAGTCATTTGTCAAATTAACTAAACATGGCGGCACCAAGATCTAATAAATTTAACAAAATTGCCACAAAAGATATTTAAATAAGAGTTCCCTTTGATATTGAAAAGTATCTCATTTACTTGAAAATTGTTTTGGGGTTTTCTGCCCAAATATTTGCTTTTAGCTGTCGATGGAGATTTAAATTTACTGTTGAAAACGGCTGCATTCATATCCTATACTTTAAACACACGCATAAAATTTGCCACTCACAATGTTGGATAATTTTTATTTTTTGATATGTTAAGAATTTACTGACTATCATCTATGGAACCAGAGAGTTCTCTAAATGATTCCATTCTAGTAGTGTTTAAATGTTTCATATCGTGCGATTTTATCATATCTCAAAGTAATGTTAGCGCAATTATATTGTAACCTAGATTAAATAATTTTTAAATCTAGAGTCGTTCTTCATTCGTGTCAAGAGTCAATTTCTTGTTGCTGTTTCAGATAGGCTGGCTTAATATTATCCAAGAGATATTTGCACTGCTGATATGTTTATTTCTTTACGACTCCTACATGTTGAATGATTACGTGTCGATATAAAAACCAGCGGGAGTGGCCTCCTCAAAACTTTCTCGCATACAAAAAGTAATGTGGGGTGGGTAAACACCCAGTGGGTTGGTAAATACAAAGAATATTTACCTAAGGCCTGGTTATTTTGAGAAAAAAATTATGGCGATTTACAATGAAACATGAATTTCTAAAACTTAATATTTCGCAAAAAAAATTGCGTAAGATTTAAATTTTTACGCGAGCTGAGGTACCACAACTTTATTTAACGTTTTTGAGCACGAAATCTTATTGCAGATATCGCACAAGATTTCACCATACCTTCCAGCTGGAGAATGTCAGAACGAAGTTAAGGTTCAGGGGGTTGCCACAATTTCCGAAGCGCGTGTGAGCGACTCGCTACAATTTAATTCGTAAACCGCCAAGGTCAAATGCCAACTATACCAACTTGAGTGAAATAAGCTAAACGCTCGCCAACACACAGTCGTAATGTGCATTTTGAACACCTGTTTTTTTTAACGAATCGAGATGAAAATTGGGCACCACATCTATAATTAATGTTACCATTCGTGATATTTATATTTATCTAAGCCAAAGGGCTTATGAGATACAAGTATGCGATTATACAGACCGACAGACAGTCAACCCTTTGATGGATTTGGCCGAAACTTTTATACGGATCTACATTCACGACGATAAAACTGTGTACCAAATTTTATCCACCTAGCTATTCAAGTTTGAGTTATAGTGTTCACATGACCGCGGCCATACAGACTTCCCGTTGACGGATTTTGACCAGAATTTGATAGAAACCTACAAATTATGTTGAAAGACAACATGCCAAATTTCATCGCCGTAGCTCTAATAGTTTTCGAATTATCGTGTTCACAGACAGACACACAAAATTGTGTTTTTCGGACTCGGGGAGACGTGGAGTTCTAAAACGTGGGGATTCGTCAAAATCTCGAGTTCGAATTTTTTGACGATTACAATAATTTCTTTGTATACGAGAAAGTAATAATCAGTGTCATTTCATCACTGTGGGCCACCAGACGAGTACCAGTAGATGGCGCTACCATCGCCAGTTACATCAGAGTTAAGGTTTCTTAGAAATCGATTTTGGCATAGTGCGGAAAAGTTCTGCAATAGATCTGATAAAACACTCCAAACATTTCAATTTCGTTTAATATTTAGCCGCGCCCCTTTGACATTGAAAAACAGAGAAGAAAAGTCGTTTGTGAAAAATATATATTGAAAAAAAATTCCAAAAATTTTAGTGGCATACAATGAAAGTTTTACATATTAGGTCAGTTAGAAACCACAAAAAGTTTTATCAGTTTCTCTGAATATTGAACCGCGCCCCTCCGACATCAAAAATTGGATCAAAAACATCGGATTTTCTAAAAAACTGTACTATGAATTTTTTTCTAAATTAGTATTGACGTTAATTAAATGGTACTATAAATAATTCTATCTTTGGTGGCGAGAATACGCCTAACTGCTAATTCCCTTACGCGTTTTCTAGAATCGCGTAGTATTGTTCAATAGGTGTTCGGGATGCGCAAAATATTCATTGTTTGAGAATACTTTGCTTAACATTGTCTGGAAGCTGCCTTGCAAGGGAAATTTTCCCAGGAATGTTGGGCACCATACGGGCAATTCGATTTTATTTTTTATCTCGAACTACATTGGAGCATAAACCAGCATTACATACTTCACATACTAGATTCTGATGGACTTGGAGTACCAATGTATAACCGTAACAAACGGTTTGCAGTGGTCTTCCATCTTGCGTGACCGAGTTTACCTGGACTATTGCCAGTCACGCTGGAAAAGCAACTGCCATCTTTTATGGCAAGACAGATACAATACAAATATTATTGGTCAGTATTTAGCTTTATGATATCTTTCAGATCCAAAGGATGAAGAGTACAGTCAATTTGATCAAATTTGACCACTGGAGTTTCACAATCTTTTAGAAGCATTCCAATAGCTCCAGAATATGAATGTGGTCCCTTTGTGCAACCGTCCGTTTCCGGAATAGGCGTATTCCCGCCGCTAGAGATAAGGCGAAGAACTCTGGTGGTTTGCGTTTTTTCCAAGCTTCATAAACTCAATTTCGAAGCAGCCGAGTATATTGATTTAATCGATTGGTCAAACTGTGTTGTAACAGAGCCACCTCTTACAATGCATATAAAGGACAAAGATTTGAGAGAAATGTGCAAAGAAGAACACTTTCCAGTACTAACTTTCGAGGAATTTTCAATACACGCGCAACCTGTTGAACGATGTGTTAAACTAATATCTGAAGCTGCAATGAATGTTTGTGGCGAGACTACAAGACATGGATCCATTCGTGCTTAACTTCAAGCAAGGAAAGAACTTCCAACATTTGACAACAAGGGACAATATTATTCCAACAGCTAATTTTCAGTATGTATGAGGTATTATATACATTTCAAATTTGTAGATTTTTTGTTCTAATCTATATCCTGTCTGCATGCAATTCAAGAAAAAATAAGCTAGTATTAATTTCGTAAAACAAATTGAATAAAATGTTAAACTACGTACTAACTATAGAATTTTTATTTATAGTACTATTTAATAAATGTCGAACTTCGAAAAATAATTTATAGTACAGTTTTTAGAAAATCCGATATTTTATTTTTCTCCAATTTTTGATGTCAGAGGGACGCGGCTAAATATTAAATGAAATTGATGACATTTTTGGAAGGTTTTAACAGATCTATTGCACACCTTTTCCGCACTATGCCAAAATCGATTTCTGAGAAAGGTTTTTTTCGGCCCACCCTAATCGGAGTACCAAGCTGCGCAGATCATACGACGGAACGCGGCTTCGTTCAATGGGGGTTGAACGGAGAGACGACGGATTTCAACAACGACGCGGGACAAAGGCTAAAACGATTAATCATGATGTGTGATGGGTAATCTGATAATTAACTGTTCATAGCTCTTCATATATTTAAGAATTTATCGTTACGTAACTTCATCCTGCATAATATAGCAATTTAGAAAGAACCGTTTTATTCATTTATGAAGCTCACAACACCCTAAGCATAATAGGCGATCTTTAGGCATTATGTAGCTTAAAGCATACATCACACGGACAGCTATCGTGCTCCATTTTCGTGAGCATGAGCGCATTGCTACTCACCAAAAACGTTTGTAGCACGTGACGCATCGAGACAACCGGTCAGACAGGATTTCGGTCATCGTTGAGGCGAACTACGCCAACATCAAAGTCATACCCAATTGGTTTGAATTTTCGCTGCTGACGCTTTTCCGTCACCATCGTGTGCATTTTCGAGCCAGTTGAATACAGCCCACAATTTCCGTCATCTTGTCTGACCGTTCACGTGCTGTAAATTTTTTTGATGAGTGGCATTCCGCTCGTGCTCACGATAACAGAGCACGATGGCTGTCCGTATGATATACGCTTAATAGAATAAAAAATAATCTACTTTGTTTAAGGACCCAAGATTATTCCCTGAAAGCAGATTCCTTTCGATGCAGTGTACCAATTGCTCCTTGATGGGGGGTAAAAAGAAAGCAAGCTGCGATGCCGCCAATTTCATTTTGCAGGGGCACGTGTCGATGCCGACAGATCCGAGGTTAAGCACAGAGTGAGATGGCTAGAATATAGACAAATCTAGACTTCGAAACAGAATAAAATCAGAGTTGCTCCATACATTCAGACAGGTTGCACATCGATTTTATTTATCTAGAGTTTGGCTTTTCTTGATTAGGAAATGTTCGCATAACACAAAGACATTTGAAATGGCAAGCCCACTTCAATCTGGTATTATCTGTGAACTGCAAACAGTTTTATTAATTCTGAAAATTTGTATAGTCATGTATGTTTGACGCTGTGTTATACGTTTCGTTTGGTATCTTTTTTTCGAATTTGAATTTCTTTTCAATTTTGTTTTTTCTGTTGTTTGAATCTTCCCTGGTGGCTTTTTTGCGCAGTACACCATTTTCGATAGGTTGGTGAAGCCGATGAGGCTAAATAAATGTAGTGAAGACTGTCTTCAGCGTCCTGCCTTAGAAGAACTGACCGTTCAAAGGAGTGTAAAATTGTTTATTTAAAGAACAAAATATATATCTAAAATAGCCCTAATAATTTTTGGAAAAGTTAGTTTAGGTTATCATCTAAATAAACAGTCTTATTCAATTTTTTAACATCTTTCTAAGCAACTTTTGTTCGGTTTTAGTTTTTGTAGAGTTGATCTTTATTTTTGGATTTGAATTTCTTTTCAATTTCTTTTTTTAACTGCAAAAGTAAACTCCTTATCGGTTCATTGATACTTGTTGAGGAATGAGCCATCTTCATTATAATTATATTCTTTTTTCCTCGGGTCTGTGGAGCTATAAATTTCGGTTGCTGATATTCGCAACCCACATCAGCAGCTTCTCCACCAAAGTCTGAATCAGCTCTTGAATTTCCGCCCCCGGTTCTGACCGAAGGACCGGGGAAAGGAATGATCAAATTTGACGATTTCAGGTGTTTATTGAGTGCATGTATTTTTTGTTATTTCAACCTTTTTTCTAACAGAACGCCATCCCACGTCCCCGTGCCCGATGCCATTATGGTAACCGAACCGGTTGGGTGAACATGGGATCCCTTTTTCTTACACAGTCCAAGGTCAGAGAAACGATAAGAACGGATGCCACTGAGGTTGAAAAGATGACCACCCTGGCCGCTCCGATAGGTTTGAGTAGCAGTTTCTAGAGATTTTAATATTATGTCTATGGGTCGAAAATTTCGCGCAAAACACTGGCTGGTGAACGGGATCGATATGTTTTACTGTATAAATTTAATCAAGTCTGAAATCACAGTCAGATTCCCTACCTGTTCCGATCGAACACGTGTGGAAGATGCAGCACTGACCAGAGCGTATACTCGTGTAACTTTTTAAATGAATTCATTTCTTTGACAGTGTAGTTTGGTTACTTGTATTCGACTTATTTTGTTGCCCTTCAACTGATTTTTTGGATTCATTCGACAATACGATTTCGCCGCTTGGTTTTCCATGAAAAGCTTTTCCGTTTATTTCTATTCTTTTTTCTCCAAAAAATGTCCTTGGTTCCAATTGCAAATATTAGTGTTGAAAAAAAAAGGATTTTTTCAAATGCAGAGTTAGTATTTTTTTACGATCATATTTATGACTAGAGGCTGAGAAAAGAGTTGATTACGAGGCGTCTATTCTAAACGTGGCCTATTAGACAATTCCTAAACCTTACTGATGCGCTTGCACTTCCAAATGAAGAAGGGTTCTAGATGACGCAAGGGAATATAGAGGGTTGTTATAATTAAATGATTCTATTTGAAAGTTGTCTAGAGAAGAGACTATTGTTCAGAAAGTTGTGAAATTTTCTGGAAGACATAATGAAGGGATAAGAATTTGAGCAAAAAAATTAGTTTAAACTTTTTGACACCCAAGGGCGTTTCACTTGGAAATACCGTAGTTTTTTCTTTGGCGCTTTTCGAAGAATTATGGGCTAGAGGTCCAGTAACATGGTCGATCACCGGGCAGCGCTTTAAAGAATAAGATTGTTCCGGACCTGCAAGCACGTCAGTGCCTCGCACGCACAATTTTTATGCAAGATGCATACACATTGCCCTTTGTGTTAAGGACGTCCTCCGCAATCACTTCGAAAGGAGAAAGTGTCATTAGCCGGCCCTTTTGTAATCCATGGCCTTCCCGATCCCCAGACTTTAATCCGTGTGACTTTTGGTTTTGGGGGCATTTAAAACATCTGGCAAGTCGCAATAATCCAACAACTTTACCTGAATTTAAAGAAAGCATTTCACGACTTGTCCTCGGCATTTCCCAGAACACACTGGCCAGCTGTGGAACTTGTAATCGTACGATACAAAAAGTGGTAGCTGAAAATGATTACCGTCGTGTGGAACATGTATTGTTGTGAAATTCTTTTGCTATCGTTAATGTATTGTAAATGTGTAAATCATTAAAAAAGCCCTCTGGCTGCAAGATTTTGAATTTTTTTTTTGCAAAAACAAATTTCCGGTTTTTTTTATAACTACCACAAAATTTCACAACTTCCTGAACAATAGTTTCGTCTGTAAGTAACTAAAACGGAGTCGTTTAATTACGACACCCTGTATCTTGTGTTGTTGGATACAATTAAAATAATGCTGAATAACTTACAATTTCTAAATTTTTATACAGTCCCTCTTATATTAGACATATTTTGTAAAATATCATTAAACAGGAATATTATTTAAAGGAAAAATTTCTACCTATGTGACCAAAACTGACCGAGTTATGAAGCTTCGAGTTTAACAATTTTAATCCAAATTCGAGGACAACGCGTACCGCTGGTTCGCATATGTCCTCAAATATCCTTTGAAATGGCCCAAATTGACAGTAATAAAATTTAAAGCCTCGTAACTCGATCAATTTTGGTCTGAGGATATGAAGTTTGTTTAAAGTCGGCATGTCGAAATTTTTTTTACTAAACAGGGTTTAGTTGGTTGGTTGGTTTTAATGGCACAAGGGCCAATTTGGCCATACTAAACAGGGTTTAAAAATGCAGAATTTTGTTTTCTTTCAGTAATACATTTATCTACTCAAATAACAAAAAATATTCTGAACGTCATTTAAAGCATCTTTGCAAACTGAAAGTATTTACCTATCTCCCATTGTTTTGAAATTAGCTATTGGGCCGCGTTTAGAGAGGAAACCATGTCTATATAATATTATAGGTTACTGCTTTTTATATAGGAACATTGAAAAGTAGCGTTAAGATCAATAATCCCATACAAAAGCCTTTTTCGCACTAACACCCGTTTTCTCGTTTTCCACTTTCGGCATTTGTATTAAATGGGGTTTCAAAATTATTTTCTACTCGAGATACCATTTGCATCTGAAAAATTCGAATGCATCCTTACAATTGTAAAATAAATGCCAAAAGATGTCTCGCATTTAGTTTCAGAAATGTATTTATTGGCTGAAACACAACGAAATACCATTCTTTACTTCATTAAAATAATTTTCCCAAATTGGAAATGGATCTAAAGGTGTAGAAATTACTATCGCTCCAAGATTAGAGCGCACACCCTAAATATTGGATGATTAGTTCTGAAAAAACGGACTGAACATTAGAATTACCAAGAGATTTAAACATTTATAACTGGTCTTCATGAAGCTAGGTTTTTCTTTTTCATGAAGAAATTTAAAAAACAAAACACTAACCAATCTTTCAGTCTCCAGAGAGTACGTCAGATCTTGGATGACTGTCCTCCATTCCGCTATTTGGGCTTCCGCTCCCCTGAGCAACGATCTAGTTTCCCCCAGAGCCCGTTTGTACCTCTCGCTTTCCTCCTTGAGTTTCGCGTACAACTGAAAAGAAAATTTGCAAGGAGGTCATTAAAATATAAAACCCAAACACATACGAGTGAAATAATTTTACAAACCAGCATGAAAATACTGTGCTTGGCAGAATTTCACCAAGTTTGTGAAAAACCATTTAAGTGTCGTGTTCAAGAGAGCTGGTTCAATCCGAAGGGTTTTAGAGCAAAATGTGGCTCGCTCTTCGGGGCTAGAATGCATTTATTAATCTTCCACATGAGATTACATTAGTAACAGGAAATCAGTAACTAATCAAATAAAAGTAGTTCAGCCTTGAGGAACAGTCATGCAGGCTGAAACGAGTTTTTCGCCACCGGGCGGAAGCTCTGAGAGGGCTGCGCTTTATCGGGCGGCGCTGAACCAGTGCGCGATGCGAAGACTTATGGAAACGATAATCATTTCTGTTCTGCTCATTTCAGCTCATTTGTACTGGTTTCTGTTTACAGTACGGCGATGCCAGTCAATGATTTGCCAACAGGTGGCAATCGGCAGAAGTGTGAATATCAAGAACTACACATATGATGGTGTGTGGCACCGCAAGATGGTACAGTCCAGTGTCAGCCATCGGTGGCTCTCGCCGGCGTGAACGTGTTAAAACGGATCTAAGAAGTGCATGTGGTTTATAAAATAAGGATCTAGAATGCATGTTTCGCACACGTGAAAAGAATAATTTAGAGTGTACAGACTAATAACTACTCATTAGAATTTAACACGTTACTCGCCATGTGAATAAAATACTATTCACACTGCGATCAAATACAATTCATACCTACTATCTAATCCGATGTACCCTCCTCTGCTGTAGAGATAGCAGAGAAGGGTACATCTAATTACATACATGGTTCGAATTTCAGGCACGAGTCGTGGCTACTAACGTGTTAAAAATATGTAGAAAAAACACCTCAATGAGCTTTTTCTTTAATATTAATGCAGATTAATGTATGCGCCTTTTGTAGCGTGGCAAAAGGCTAATAAATTCTCACTAAGTGTCTAAGCGATATTAGGTTCTCCCCAAATGTTTCGTAGCGTATCAGGAGCTACAGGACAGATTGCTTGCATGATATCGAGGTTTCCAATTTCACGACGATTCATCCACGGTTTCAGTTTCAAAATTGTAAGCCAAACAGTGGCATCGACTAAGAGCTGCGTTTTGATCGGAGTCTCTTTCGTGAGGTGGCCGTGGAAATCGACTGAAATCATTTAAAATGGCGATAGTCATAGCTTCATAACCGTCAGTTTTACATGTACGAGAGTAATTATTTTTGTTTAAAATACAAGTGTGACACCAATATTTTATTAATGGAACTCTGGAATTAATAATAATCCTATTAATTAAAAGATCATTAATAGAATTTAGACTTCGTAATATATTTAAGCATTAAAAAAGCCTAAAATATAATTATTTAAGTCAGACTTTTCCAACTGGAAGTATATAACTATTCTTAACGGTTTAGATATTAGCTATTGGGCAAAGATTAGAGTGGACACCCTGTATATTTTAGATGAGAAAGTGGACGTACGTACCTCAGCTGGTACTGGAGGTTGGCCAGCTGCAAATAAAGAAAAATATTATAACCTTTTGACCCAATTTTAAAATCATAGATTTAAGAATTTTATATATATTATTCACTTTCCGATACGTACCTTCTTCGGCACTTCTGCGCCCTCCCTAAAATAAAAAATAATTTGCGGTCAACTTTTTGAATAAATATTTTATATGTGCATGTACAGTCAAATCTAAAGCAATTTTTATAAATTTAAATACGAGCTGGAATTCAGACAAAAGTTCTTTTCTTCAATTTTCAATTATCCTAATTCATTTAAGTAATTAGTAAATAAATAAACATCACATGCAAGGAAATAGAAAAATCAAAGCAGAAATTGCAAAGGGTTCGTCGAGTCACGCGGATTCTTATTCGAGACAAAAGTGACGGACCTCAGTCGGCCGGATTAACTCTCGATGACTGCCAAAGTACCATCATTTGACAAGTTAATAGAATTGACTTGATAGAAAATCCAAATTTGGCTACACTGCGCTATATGCATGGGAAAAAGTGCAATGAACAGGAGTCCGTGCCTAGAGTGTAGTATACTATTAGGTAGTCAGCAACTATAGGCTTACTCCTTAAACTTTCGAAAATTCAGGATATTTACGGTTTGTGCTCCTGCCAATTCCACGAGGTTGACGGTTCTAATGTAGGATGCAAGCAGGGGTGCGAGCTCGCTGTGGCTCAGTGCCTGAACATGCGAAGCGCAGCAGTATTGGTTGGAAGTCGTTACCACTCATCTGGGTTATTGCGAACTGAAAGCTATGGCTGGCGTTCTTCTCTGCAAGACGGTATTTTGAAAATGGTTGTAACGGGAAATTGGGGTGAAATATAGATTTTCAACGAAACCAAACTTTGAGTGGCGGTCTATTGAATTAAGATAACAAATCGCAAATTCGGCTAATATTACTAGCTTTCATTAGTATCGAGCTAATATTATTCTTTAAAAAATCTATAAAGTATTACTACCAAAAATCACACGTAGAAGTTTCAGATTGAATTCCATTTGTCAATTCAAGAATTTTGAAAATACATTCGATACAATTTATGTGATAAAATTCGAAAATATCGATTGCTTTTTTGATATAATATGGGTTTGTGGCGCAAAGGTCATTCAGTATTTGGCCAAATGATTCCTACCCTTGCTTGGTGTCATCTCCCCTTTGCCTTCTGAAAAACACTGATTACATCGTCTCTTTGCTAATAAGAATGAATGAGTAATAGGCATTTAGCTATTAAATTTCATAGTAATTATTGAAAGATATAAAGCCAGCACAAAATGTGCTCAAGTACACATCAGAACAGAATGCCCGATGAGTTTTGTTCGTTATGAGAATCGAACCGTCTGCCGTGTTGAAAAAAGAGGTTTTGTAAACAGATCCTCTCCACCCCCCCCAAAAAAAAAATCCGAGATCAGCAACTTTTCACAGGCTTTATTGTTTGTCATTTTTTTGAGTGCGAATCATTTACACAAAGCTCTGCTTTTTGACAAAATTACAAGTAACGCCATTACTAAACCGACTCGAAAATTCTATTTGTGCCAAAAAAGCCATTGAATCGCCAAAACGAGAAGCCATTAAAACAACCAAAATCTTTGAAACGGAATTGAAAACACAATTCATATACTTGCAATCTTTTTCGCGACTTCAAGGAACATTCCTGTTAAATCCGAAGAAAGACCGTCAGTGAGGGCAAACAAATTTATAAAGACAGAAGAAATACCGTACGGTAAATTTGAAACATGACCTTGCTTCACTAGGTCAAAAAACCCCAACTCAGTAAAAAATCGCCATAATTCGATGTTTTAACCAATTCAATTCAGTTCACTCTCGTTATATCAACGTGCCGTTTTGAAGCAACACGGCGGGTATTTTGGTGCGGACCTCGTCATTTTTGAACTGTCAGTTGACGAGGACGAAAAAACAAAATTTTTTCAATAGTTTGGATTTCATTGGTTCACAACTATTTATGAATTTCTTTTATTTATATTGATGAATTGTGTACCAAGATAATATATGGAAAATAAAATATATGAAAGAGGAAAGGATACGTACGTCCTCGAGTATTTCCTCCAAAGGCCCTGCAGGTAAGAAAAATAGAAATTACTTTCAGCTAATTTCATTTCTTTTTCCGTTAACAACTAAATATACCCAAAACGTAGATTTAAATAAATTAAATTATGTTTCAAATACCGATATTATGTCGATTGCGAAACAAAATAAATTAAGAGAAAACATTTTTTCGTTTAACTTTTTAGAAGGAATTCTTTAAAAAAATGGATAGAAAAACATTTTTAAAACTTTATTTACGCACGTAAAATGAAAGTGTTTGAATATTGAAAGATTTTCAAAACATAGTAAAACTTTAAAAAATTCTAATTCCTTGGTATTACCATAAAATTAAATCAAGGGGAAAATATAAAAAAAAATTCAAAATGACACTCCAACTTCAAAACCTGAGTATGGCTAACGGGTGGTTTAGCCTCTTGAAAATCGTTTAGAGTTTGACAATGCTTATACAGACCAATCAAACTAAGGACGGAATGATGCGGAAGTGAAATTAGCTGTCCTGTAAATTGGACACTGACGTTAACGGGTTAGAAACAAAAGACTGAAAATTTACTCACTTTGCAAGCCTCTAACTGGAGGTGAAGTGGCCTGGATCACCTAGAGTGAGGAAGTCACCGTCAGATTATTTAATACGGAACATACACAAAAGAATTTCTTGTACCGAAATTCATATTTTACTATGCAGTTAATTTGCATTGATAACTCTTCCAGCGACCGTGCCAAGCTTTACGCCATTTGACTAAGCTGGGTCGGTGTGGGAAAATTCTCGCACCACTGTTTGATTATCAAAATAAATATAAAAATTATAAATGGATATCTGGAAAACAACTTTTCTGAAGAAATCCGTAACATTGATATTCATGATAAAGCTACAAGTAAGTACAGGGTAATTACAAAATAATCTGATCCAATCTCGCTATACTTCGAAAATTATGTCACACGCTATGAAATAAATAATATATCAAAAACAAAAAAAACGAAAGCATTGTCATTTTTTTGAATAGTTACAAATACAAATATCTACTCTATACACATTTATACGGCAAACAATTCTCACCAGACGTTGGAGCATGTTACTGCCATGTTCTTAAAAGAAATGGTAGCACAGTTCTGGAGCTCTCTCAACGTAGCTGGCAATGTTTGCACGTACATTGCATCCGTGTATACAAGGATTGGACGGTCAAGGTGGGTTCTCTTTTATCAAAAGGCCTCAAAGGAAGAAAACCTTCGTGGCCTCCTTGAGAAAGGCTCGGTCAGTCGACATCTAAACATCGGTCGATCCGACGCCAAGGGACAAACGAAAATGACTTTGCACTCCATTTGGAAATGTGGAAAAATGTTTCGCATGTGCTTATTTTCCCTTCAATCAATATTGAAGCGTTTAGATTATGTTTTTAAGGTTATCTAATTTTAAAACCCCGTTGAATTTGGTAGATTAAAATTATTAGATGGGATTTTCAGTGTTTGGCAGGTGTCAGCTACAATTTTTAAAAGTACTTTTATAGTAATAGTTTAGCACAGGATTCAATAAATGCCACTAATTTTGTGAACCGGTTACATACGAGTTCCAAGTAAACATGGAACATTAGGGATGTCCTGTGCATGTTATCAGCATCAAGGGCTGGAATTTCGAACACTTCTTGGATGTCAAGTTGAAGATGCTTGCCAGAATGAGACGGGTATAAACATCTTTACGTGTCATTCGAAAGGGAGATAAAAGAAGTTTCGACTATCAATGCCGAGGTATGTCAGGTTTCGGGTTTCATGGCACAAGGTCCGATGGAGAACAAGCTGCGCCAAACCCGGGTTCATTCTCATATTCATTGCTGAGAAACAGCAAGAAATGCTAATTTTTCGTCCTAAAATAACAGTTTTGCTGCCGAGAATGCATCCGCCTTTTCTGCATTTTGGTTCCATCAGAGAGAATTTGTTCTGAAAAATGTTTGGCAAAATATCCGTCCTGCATCTCAGATTTATTTTTAGCACTGCTTACAAATTTAAATGCATTAACATTTTCAATCATTTTAGAGATCGTTTGGATTGTCACTTGACGTTCAAATAAAGTAGGGAAATATGGTTTAATTTGAAGAGGTATTATTTTTTTTCGGTGCAAATGCCATTTTTCAACGATTCTCAATTACACACAAAACACCAAAGTAATCTAGTCGTGAAAGGGGAGGAAACGAACAAATCAGGGAATCAAGCTCAACTTACCAGAAGCAGCAGGGTGGAACAGTGCGCCAACATTCGGCCCTAAATAAAAGACAATGCACAATTTTAAGCAATTCTCAAAATATATATATATATATATATATATATACAATAGATGCATTTAAGGTTTCCGACTACTTTTGGCATTTAAACATTCAGATATTTTACTCCATTCGCCAGATATAATTAAAAATTAGAGCGAATTCAGGCAGATGTTTTAAAATGAGCTTAAGTTCTCATTTAAAAAATTATAGTTGGCGAGAAACGCCACATTCGAGAAAGATGGGTTTAAAATTCAAGTTTTCAGTTTAGATAGAACATTTTTCTTCAGTTCCGTTTCCTCAATTTTGTAGACTATCCAGTTTCACTCATTTTCTGAGCACATTCATTCAACTTGAATAGGTTTCGTGGTTGTAAAGATGGAGTTCCGTTATCACTTTTTTCGCTCGCTTCCTGACGAGTTATAGAACTGAAATTTCTACGCTTGAGTATTCTAGATGAAAATACACCATTTTCAGTGCTTAAGTCATTAATTAAAGACTCGTATCAATGATGGCTCTTGGAAGAGATTAAATATCTTTAATTTATCAATTTTTAATCGTTTATCTTGCTTTTTTACCCTAAGAAGTTTATTATTTGTCATTCGACGGATTTGAATATCTGTCATCTAACTTGAAGATGTATTTATTTAAAATGGAGATGTTTTGAGGGTAATTATCCGTCCCAAGTCCCATTTGTATGTTTTCCAGGCGTTCATTGTCGGATATAACACAATGATTAGTGTTATGATACACATCACCTAATTTGCAACAATGCCATGAAAAAGATATTCACAATACTTTGATATTATTCCAAGATAATGTCTCTTAATGGCTAAAGGTACGAAGCGAATATTAAGTATAAAAATTAAGGAAGTTTAGATTTTATTTGCAGGTACACTGTACTTGTGAATTATTTGCAGGCTTTGTGAAATTCAATACGCTTTTGTAAGAATTTTTGGAATATTCTTTGTACCTGAAATCTTTGTGTGTTTGAGATTCTTAAAAGAATGATTAATTTTACTTGACGAGAATTTTAAGTGCTTCATCCGAGACATGCGGCGTTTTTATTTCTCATTTAATTTGATTTTGAGTGCTGATTTCTAATTGATTTGATTGAATTCGCAAGAGAAAATATATTTACCGATTTTTTTCGGTCATGAAACTGAACTTCTTAGCAAGTTATCGATAAAAATCAAATTTCTGATCCTGGATGAGCTCCAAATGCTCTAAGTAAATTTTAAACTTCTCTTTGAAGCTGATAAATACAAAGTTAATAGTTTAAATCTGCTATAATTCCATTTAAGAAATGAAAATTTACATTGAAGAAAGTACAGAATCAACCGTCGTTCAAGATTTTAACAAAGGGCGAAAGGCTGTAGAAGGAAACTAAATGACCCCGTATCTCTTCATACCACGATCGTAAAGTGCTTGCCTACTATTCGAAAGGTTATGGTATCTAATCTAGCCAGGAATTTAGGCGTTTAGTACTCGCAAACGTAAACAATCTATTAAATAATTTGAATCTTTGCTAAGCATGTTTAAAAGAGGTGTCTATAAACTCAATATTTTATTTGATTTTGCTCTTTTCCCCTAAACCCTGTAAATTTTCAAAACAATTTAAAGTAACTATTCTTTTTCCCTTTCCGCTACCAAATGCTTGCAAGTGTTCTAAATTTAAAAATATTTAAATATTTGTTTCGAAGCCGCTTCAGTTACTTCTATAGAAGAAAAATTGAACTTCATATACTGCCAAACATAAAGAAGTCAACAGCACACAGTGTTCCTCAGGCTGTCACCCTTCGAAGTACAGAACGCACCCGATGCTACTTCACTAAGGTGATCACAAGAACCGGCCATTGGCTCACTGTACCTGCAGATAACGTTTTGACCTCAGGTAATTTACATGCAAATAACGATTTATCCTTACGTACAGATCTGAAAATAATGCCATCCTTAAATTAAACAATGAAAAATACTTTCGTATCACACATAGTGTTCCATTCCCAGCTATCAAATTGAACTCAAAATTATGGTAGACAATAATTGTTATTTTAAACGAATGGGCATTCAAATTAGAAACTGAATACCTTTCAGATTTCGGTCGAATATGGTTTCAGAAAATCGGCAGATAACTTAAGGAAAAAATTTGCTAAACAAAATTACTTACCCAAAGATCCAAATCCGGGAGGCTGAAAAAAGAAAAAAAATTAGATTTCCATTAACAAAATTATTGAAATATTTACTTAAACTAATTTCGCCAGGTCATTAAACACCTATATATTGTGATTATTTTTAAGACGGTGCTTTGCCGCAGCTCGAAAGGGCCATCATATCTAAGCGACCTCCAAACATTTTTATCAACTCACTTAGACAATTAGATCCCCCAGGACTTGCGGATCTATAGATATCACAAAATATGTACAAGACGTTTAAAGTACGTAGCCCAGAAATTAGCTTACTCGAACAGTTTCTCCTACGTCTCGATTATTTGTTTGCATTTTTACTTCAAAATTTATTTCAGATTTTATGATGCATATAGAGCAGAAAATTCAAATGTCGTTTTCATTTCTTAATCCTTTTGTATACCACATACCTTTGTTATTTTATCAAGGTCTTCTTACGTTTTTAAAAAGTTATATTTATAATTTATCGCCTGTGTATATTCGCTTACAATTTTTAAACTGCATTAGAATCTCTAAGTATCGCGTTTTTGTAAAATTTAAGTAAGCATCCAACAAAGACCGTAAGGACTCGATACACGCGCAGTGCATAATCTAAAGTTTATTCTGTTTAGAATGTTTTTATCTGTAAAATAGCAACAATTTTGCTTACACAGCTAAACAAAAATGGATGGGTTTCGATAACTTCCACTCCATGCCCGAACAAACCGATCGGAAGGAGTGGAAGGGTATAGGGAGGAGCGATTCAGAGTCTATCCAATGACTAATTTGAAGTGTTTCAACATTCATTGCATTCTTTTTTTTGACATTAAAGCGCTCCAAGAAATCATTTCTAGAATGCAATTTTTTATTTTACGGGATTTACACGGTAAGAGATGTACATCAAATAGGCTTTCTTTTAGCCACTAACAAGACAATATTCGAGGGAAAATCTGCTCCAGAAACATTACAATTTAAGAAGAGTTTTTTCTCTGAGAACTGTTACGACTTAGTAGGTCATAACACGACAAAAGATTATCATCTAAATAAGCTATGCCGGAAAAATGATTTCTCCAGAAACACTTTTTATCGGATTATGGTTCATTTTTTACAATCTTTAAGAACACCTCAATTTTTAACGTCTTTGTAAGTTTCGAGCACAATATAATCGATTAGCATACAAGGCGACTAGATGGCATTGAACACAATGCCCGCCTTTAGTAGAAAAAGAAAGAAAAGCACATCTTATGCTCGGAGTCAACGGCACAGGACTAAGACAACAAAGTTAAGGAGTAATAAGGATAGATTCAAATATCATGGAAGAAACAGGAAAATAGGTTTGTTAACAATGCTATAATTGGGCCTACGGAGAGCACTAAAAAGAAATATACATAAAATGCTGCGATTCCATCATCGGCCATGGGGTCGTTACCCAACTAAGCATCAACATTATTGTAAAAGGGGGAAGCCAAAATAATTCATCTGTCTTCGAGGGCTCCGGCGAAAAGGAACCGAAGCCAAAAGGCCTCAACAGAGCTTTACGAGAGCCGAAAGAATCTTACCTGAGATGGAACCTCCGCGGGTGTTGGTGCTCCTCTTGGGGTTTCAAACCCAATTGGAGGAGCTGGGCGCCTCTGTTCCTGCAAAAATGTGAAGCAATATTTTTAATTAACATTTTAACGCGCCGTCACACACATGGAATGCTTATTAGTTTCATCAAGATTTATAAAGTCATTACATTTTGAATAGTATTTAAATAAATTTCTTGGGTAATACAACTTCCTTCCAACTTAAGGTTTTTCGCCATTTTTTCGTGTACCAAATCAGAAGCTAGATTTTCAAAAAAAGGAAACCAGTTTCTATTTCGAAACGAACCGAAGCATACAGTCATTGGTCCTATGCTATGTAATAAGCTTGCAAATTAATTATAACGATGATACGTTGTATTTTTGATACCAATATTACAAAAATTTCATAACTTATTCACAATCTTTTTCACAATTGGAAACATCAAATATTGCCCCAATTAAACCATTTTCAATTAGGAGGCGCACAAACGCAAGTTAAAAGATGCATGGTCAACTACTAGTTAAACCCAACTTTCCCAAATTTGATAGCGCTATTCTCTTAATTGAGGGAAAGTGCAAGCAAATCGGGCGATTCAAGTTGGAAGTGCCAAGTTCAGACATCAGGTAATTCAGATATCGCGATCAGACAAGGCAAATTTAATTAAAAAATTATTGGAACCCGTGGTGCAATTAATTTCCGGAACTATTCTGGTTATCCGAAAGAGGAAACGAACCGATCAGAGGCAATAATTGATAATAGAGGGAAAAAACCGTTTGAAAATTTGTTTTAGTCTTTCACCATCCGTAATCTCATCGACACCTACATTTATGACTTTTGTATTCATCTTGTATGTCAAATATTTTATTCTATTTTACGAAAAATTACAGCCGTTTTCAGTAGTTTTATCGAACGGTGGTATTCCAAGTAGGGTTATTACGAAGTATTTCAAATTTTCCTATTTTTATATTTTCTAATTAATTTCATCTTGCAGTTTGAAGTGAAATTGCATAGAATTCTAAGAACGGAAATAAATTTGCTCTATTAGATTTAGCACGTAGAAGATAAGTGCTGCATATATTTTTAAAATCACGGAAAAGGTTATAAAAATTATGATTTCAATTAACGTTTTAGAAAATTTAGATTCAGCATTTAACACAGTCCAGGTAAATAAAAATTTCGAAAATGTAATTTCCCTCATACACTAATAATGCAATACACAATATGGCAGCATTGTGCCGAGAGTTACAACAGTTGTGCTGTTGATAGATAATGCATAGTTGCATCTCTTGATTTCTTGAAATTATCCAATTTTGAATTTAGTAATTACTTATAATTTACTTATTGATTTGATGTGATGCGACTTTCCCTGGCACAAGATCCTCGAATGGGATAAGCTGCGCCGAAAACCAAGAATCTACTTATTGATTTGAAAGAATTATTTCCGTTTAGCTTAGTTCAGTCATTTGCTTTTAAAACAAGCATAGATTTGTAGAGGCAGTTCCGATGTTTGAGATCCTAAGTTTCTTGCATTTAATTTCAATTCGATAACCACTAAAAGAAATCCAGTTTAAACGGTATGGCTGTACTTTTCCCCAATCGAATTTTTTGATTCGCAGATTTTATTAATTCATCAAAAGTAGAAGATTCGTCTCAATTACAAAAATGCAATAAAGAAAAAAAAACAGAGGAAAGAGCAAACTTACTGGAGGGGGACGCGGGCGTCCGCCAGTGCCCGTTCTGGCTCTTAAATATGGCTGAAATAAAAAAAATAGATACCATAAATGTTTTAAACAATAATCGAATACAGTATCTACTCCTTAACTGCCAATGAAATATCGCATGATTAGCTTCCCACAGTCGGCTGATCCTGAAGGTGACGTCCTTCATTTCGCAGACATGCATTCTTACAAAAAAAAATTACAAATAGAAATTTAAAAATTCGGTTATTCCCAAACGCAATAGGAAAATGCAGCTTATGGACAGAAACAACCTATTCCACTGGATCAGAACTTTTTCCATTCTAAGTGCCCTTGCCAAATGTAGATTTTTCCCAAGCCGTCTTATGAGAAACTGAAACAATTACTTTTTACAAAACAGTCAGCAGTTTTTGTACTTCGGTTAAATTAAATAAAAACGTTTTAGGTCATAAATATTTGAGCAAATTTTAGTGAATATGAAAATTGGGATGGATGAGGTGGTTGATCGCTGCACGGTTTCTCAAATCGTTGAATTAAAACTGGGCTCTGCTACCGTTTAGGATGGTGTAATGTTTCCTTCCTGCGAGCACAATTCCCACGAGAAAAAGAGTGCCGTCCCTTTTGATATCGGCGGCAAACAGCAGGACAGTTGCACCTGGACATCGCTAACGAGACGGGCGCAAGAGAAAGGACTTCACACAGAGGGCCGCCACAATGCCGAGGAATAAATCACTGTCAGCGAGAACATTAGCGGTACCCTTTGGTGTCATCCTTGAACAGGTCGGTGGTAGCGAAACTCAAGAACCTTCCCAGAATAGGGGTTGACCACTAGGAAGGCGAGCTTCTGCTCAACCAGAGTACCATTATCCAGTGAAGGAAAGGGTAGGCGGAGCTCCACTCCCTGAAGAGAAAATAAAAACTGAATGTTCGAGGAGAGAGGAGGAAGGAGGGAGAAACGGATTACGAACTGGGTTTCAGGCTCCGGAGCACCGAAGAGAGCCGTGTGATATTAATTAGTTCGGACTGAAAGTCCTGAAGTAATTCGGACAATGATAAGAAACCCCGAGGAATCGGCATTCCCCGAACGCTCGGTTAATCAACTTGCGAGCACTCCGGGTAGTCTCGTGGTTCGGTATCACGTTAATAGGTGGAAGTTATCCATCCGATGATTACTATTCTCCATGGACTAATTGCTCATGGAACTTTGACGTTTTAGAACTATGATTTTGTTGATCGACTTTGTATATAATCATATTTAATCCAGACTTCTCTGCGAGAAGTGTCTCTTAATTATTGTTCTATTAATAAAAGTACTTAGGCCAACCCAAGCTTGAAATTATTTGGTCACACCTAGGCCAAGACATTACAATGGCTATTGTCGAATTTAGTTTTATTAACTTCCCGTTTTGAAGCAACACGAAGCTACGACCTTTTTGAACCGTGCCCAGATGACAAGTAAGGCGCACGAGCTGGCACCCCAAGCTCCGAATTTTCGTGTCAAACTAGCGGGAGGATGTTTGACCCCTTACGCATGATTTATCTTGCAAAAAGCCCAATAAATGATGAATGTTTAGAGGAATTGGGTTTCGAACCTGGAATCCTCCAGTCCTTAAGGCGAAGCCTTACCACTAGGCTACCGGTTCCACAACAACTGCCAAAAACCGGCTTCTTCCGTCTTGGGCTTCTATCGGCCTTTGCGCCGATTAGAAGCCAAAAATAGTATCCGAGCTTCAGCACTCAATAAAAATAACCATCTTTTAATGACATCCCTAACTCGACCAATTCCACGCTGCTACATTTTATCAGGTCATCTTCTGCTATGGATGGATAATTGTCATTAAATGAGTCTTGAATCGATGCAAATTATCGATATCATTTTGAAAAATATTTCTCAATCTGTGCGAAAAAAACCGCGCGCGCGCGAGATAAGTGATCTGCAAATATGTCATGCCAAACGCAACTGAATACGATATGCAAATAAAATAATAATGTATCTCGATGTCCCCTCCCTGCGAGAAATTCGGGACTCCCAAAGATAGGACTTTAGGAACCACCGATCTACTCGAACATACTCCCACAGAGTTTTATTATCATCAATCGCTCCTGTCCTTGTTCCAAGATATTAACACAAGTAGATAAATGTAGTGCTGAAATAATGATCAAGTCTAAATTTTTGTATACAATCCACCGGTCCTATTGGTCATATTTAGTAAAATATTCTTGTCACATTAACATTTCTAAGACATACAATACAAGTCTTCACGTCAAGGGATTTTCGTCAGTTTGACGAGAATCAGAATTCGTTGCAAGCCGAGATAGAAATTAAAGACATATTTCTTTACTCTACGACATTTATAAATGTGAATCGTCTCGTCACATGCTAAAATATTTTACATTCTAATATTCACATGCTAAAAATATTGTTTTTATTTTCAAAAAAAAAATCTGAACACTGACGCTATCACGCCACTTATGGATGTCGAAACTAAGTTTAGAAGTATTCTTGCATTGTAATTAATACGACTCCATGAAGAAACATACTTCCAGTTAAAAAAATATTATAGATAAAACTGCGATTGATATAATCTTATAGCTTAGAACATTTTATTAGTTATGCGAAATCAGAAATCTTTAGTTCAATGCGAAATCGATCTCGCAGCTCATTTTTTAAGCATAATCATTCTACTCTTTAATTCATCCTCAGTTTCCTGTTTGTGAAGGAAGACTTATTCATTCCCTGATGTGCTATAGTTATAAAACTTCCTACACTGGAGTGTTGTCGATAGTAATACACCTTTTTAATAATTTCAGAATTTAATCCTCAGTTTATCATTTAGTTCGAGTTTGTAATTAGATCAAAAACATTTTTCAAGAGAAAGGAGAAAAGGAGTTCTACATACCCGTTGACTTGGCCTGCCAGAAGACCTTCTTACGGGTCCCCCTATAAGAACGAGAATGCGATAAACATAAGAAAGTCCTTAATTCATCAAAAAATAATTACACAAATCATTTAGGAATTTAACATTTATTTCAAGCATTTTTTTAGTTTCTCCATTATTTCAAATTTAACTTGCATGTTAAGTCAAATATATTCTATTATTTTTTAGAAGACTTTTTGCAGTTCAGATCGGGATGACATTTGAGAACGTGAATTTGAGTGTGCAAATTAATCCTTTGCACACGTAGAAATAAGGTGCAGAATTATGCACGTGCGAGTGTAAGGATTGATTTTGCATTTTAGAAATCTGAAAAATATTGCAATTAATTTGTTTCAATTCCTAAAACTCAATATTGTGTTTTGCTATATGGATTTTATAATAAACGCTATCCAACGAAAATGTGTAAAAAGATGCATTATTCAGAATATCAAGGCTGACTCGACGTAAGAGTGCAAAGTATTAACAATGTCCGTTTGGATTCAATCCTATACAACAGACTTTCTCACTACATCGGAGAATCCGTCATCAATAGAATAGACATACGGATCCGAGTTCTCCATAAAACGATGATAATACTAGGATTTCGCAAATTTTATATTAAAGACACACAGCAAAGTCAATGCTAATAGCATTTAAATAATTTGAGATTCGTCAAAAACGTACAGTTAGCTTAAAAATCATTAGAACAGTTTTATTGTGACTTACCTTGCTGACGGGATTCGTCGTCAGAACTCATCTGAAAGACAAAAAGATTGCATTTATTCAAGTATTTTAACGAAATAAACTATTAATTTCACTTCAAAAATAAATATACGTTTCAAGAAAGCAAAAGTAAAATTCATGATCACCAAGAGAAGAAAATGAATTTCATTTTCTCCTTTTTTTGATAGGAGCAGTTAGAGAGGCAATATAAACCTAGGAAGGTTACAATAAAAGCTTTCACAGCGCCCTCTATCCAATTCTTAAGTACTTAAGAGAAAATGCAACATGGGAAAAATCTGGACAGGAAATATTTCGATAAAACTTGCAAACCATTTTAACTGAAAAT
>BGPR01016654.1:20369-31906 GCA_013235015.1 Araneus ventricosus | reverse complement strand
AAACCATTTTTCAAGTCTAGCGTGGAATACACTTTGGCATCTTGGAGTTTATCCAATACATCCTCTATCAGTGGCAATGGGAAACGATCTTTGACTAGTTTTCGGTTCAGTTTCCTATAGTCAACGCATAGTCTGGTGGTACCGTCTTTCTTCTTAACTAACACGATTGGACTTGCATATTCAGATGAGCTTTGTCTCACAATTCCTTGATCTAACCATTCGTCAATTTGCTTGTTGACTGCCTGGTTCTCTGGAAATGACAAACGGCGTGCTGGTTGGTAAACTGCTACATCATCTTTCAGGATAATTCTCATGGACACATTTGTCGTTTCGGTCTTCCTAGGTATATAGTTGTTGATTAGCTCAGAAAGTTCTTTTCTTATTCGTGGATTGGTAACATGCTTAACTTCAATTTCGTCCTCAATTCTTGCTTCGTAAACCTGTGTATGCATAAACCAAACCTTATCTTCATGTTTACGAAAATAAACACATTTCTATCGAAGCCAACAAAAGCCTGCTCCAAAATGTCCTATCCTATCACTGCTTGAAATTCCAAATACGGCGTAGGAACAACATGCCAAGTTACGGAATATTTCTCTCCGTCTAATTCGATTTCTCGTTGGAACGATCCTTTTGTTTTGACTTCGTACTTCCCCAATCCAGATAACACGACAATGTCCCCTGAGAGCTTTGATTGTTTGGTGATTCCTTTGCTTACATCTTCACGAATGAGCGTAACTGAACTGCCGGTGTCGATGAGAGCTTCAAAAGTCTTATTTCCTATGGTTATTTTTCTGGTCTTAATTCTTTCTTTAGAAATCCGAGAACAGATTTGTACCGGAGAGCTTGAAGATTTATTATTTTTCGAATCCTTGCGGCGCTTCGTACAATCTACGGCATAGTGACCCGATCCTTTGCAGTAGCTACACGTTAATTGTTTAATTCTTTTATCGTAAACAGTTCTCTTCGATTGAAAGTATTTTTTCTCATTCCCATTATTTCCAAGATGGAAATGTTCTTGTCCTCGGAAATATTTATGGTTATTGCTCGATCCCTTAGCGAATGACTTGAACTGCTTTGGTTTTATAGTTCTTCGGACGTCTTCATAATCTTCAAATTTCTTCGCTAGTTCAATTGGTGAGTTAATAGTAGACCACTCGTCCAAAAAATGTTCCCGAAGACCATACGGCGCTTTTTTCTTCATTTGATCGGCTATGATTAACTCTCGCAGTTGGTCGTAAGTGTTGACTTTTAAGCCTAAAGTCCATCCATCGAAATACGTCTGCAATTCGTGTTGAAAATCTTGCCATGTTTTTTCATCATCCTTTTGGTGAAACAAAAATAGCTGGCGAAATTTTTCCGGGGATAATTTAAATCTTTGCAATAGCAAATCCTTTACATGATCGTAATCATTACACTTATCCGTTGGCTCTCTTGCTATCAGATGGGCAATTTCAATGGGTATTAACCCTATAAGTTTTTGAACCCAATCTTTTTTTGGCAAGAAGGTTAGTTCTGCATGACGTTCAAATAAGGTGAGATTCAAACTGATATCTTCCTGCATATTAAACTTATGAAAAGTTTCGTGAATCGGTTTATTCGGTGTTTGAACGTTTTCGGCGCTATTCGGAATATTGGTAATCCGTTGGGCCTGTATTCGTAATTTCTCCAATTCGTATTCTCGTTCTTCTTTTTGCATCCTCTCTTCTTTTTCTTCCTTTCGCATCTTCTCTTCTTTTTCTTCCTTTCGTATCTTCTCTTTCTCAGCTTTTTCTTCTCCTTTTGTACGTTCCTCCACAATGCCATAAAGCATCTTCTTAACATCGTCTTCGACGTAATCTGGGCTTTTTACGATCAGTTCCTTTAACTTCAATTTAGTGAAACTCGCTTCAAAAGTAAGATCCAAATCTGCGGCGAGTGTCATCAAATCCTGTTTCCTTCTCGCGAGTAAAAATGCCATTTTTTAAAATTTAGAGTGGTGACCCAGAGAACAGTTTTAATTTTACACAAGTTAAAATTAGTTAAATTAATTAAAGTTTTAAGTTACACAAATAAAATTCTCTAAAACCCAATTCCAATTGGACAAAACTATTTAAATGACGTGCAAAAAGTTTATTCAATCAAGCAAGAAAAAGAGATAATTTAAATAAGATGCAATCATCAATGATAAACAATTACGAACAAAAATAAACTTTTGAAAATTCCCGGAACCTGAATATTTGCCAAATAGCCCAATATTACCATCAATATCAATTTATTTTTTTATCAAAAAGACAATGCGTTCTTCTCAAAATATCAAGAATAGATTACCAAGCAAAAATTCTGAAAGTATTCGTGAGTTAATCTGAAACAAAAAGAACAAATATATCTTTGCCTGAAATTAAGCTAATGATCGTACTTGTACCCACGAAAATATAGAACAACTCATCAAAATTCAATTTCAGATACACTTAAGAACAGGAATTAAAAACACAAAGAATGCACTTAATATTATACTCAAAAACAGAATATTGATAAAATCAGAATCAGGACAAAAATAAGAACAATGTACTTCCGCCCAAAAATGAGTCTAAATACCTACATCTGCTCTTCTAAGTCAACGATGTCTGGAACACTTTCGCTTATTCAAAACACTTTCACACACTAAATGCATTTACTTTCAGAAACACTATTACTTTATTTCCACAAGGACAGGCAATTTAATTGTTTGAAATATTTTATACCAGTAAGCTAAATTTCTCAAAAAGAATTGAAGCACAGGTAAATCGGCGTTACCTCTGACGTGTTGTTAATGATTGGTATTTTTACCGAATCATTTATTTCATTCTCGCTGACAACTCACGAAAGACCTGGAGATGATACTGGAATAATTCGAAGTAACTCCAGAGGCACTTTCGCTGGTGTTGACCTTAAGGACTGAGGGAAATTCGCTTCGTTGAAAATTCAAGCAATACCCGGATCTGACGCCAGGAATTCGATGCAATTCCGAAAGTGCCTTCGTCGGTGTTCTGGATTTCGCTGGATTCCAGTAGTCGCTGGATTTCGCTGAATTCTGGTGGTCGCTGGATTTCGCTGAGTTGCCTCGTATCGCTCGTTGAAGTTGCTCTCAATTTGCTGAAAATTATCGCCGTGTCTCTTTTTCGATGCAAGGCCAGATCTCGACGTTGTTCAGAAATTCAGGTTACTCATAAAGTTAAAATCGACGAGGAGGTGAAACCAAAACTGCTCTTAGTTAAAATTTTGAACATTGCTTAAATCTCGGCCGAGCCTCCAATTTGTAGGAAAGGTGTCTAGGGGATAACGGTTATAATTTGGTGCAAAATGAAAAGAGAGAGTTAAAATCAACAAATTTATTATTTAAACACAATTAAAACATTTAACTATTTACAAAGGGGTTAAACAATAAACTTAAGAGCAAGTTCACCTCCGAGATAGCACCAGGCTAATTCATAATTTACTTTCGCTCAGAAAACGGCGAGCCTAAATTATAACGACCGCTTCGGTGAAAATCCAACATCGAACTGATTTAATTCCCGCCGCGTGACGTGACTTCACTTCGCCACAAAACAGACGATTTTATTAGTGGTGCCATCTCTTACAATTTTAAATGAACAAAAATGCTAAAGTTAGTTTCTACATATATTCAAATTCTTTCTCTGCACAGCACACTTACAGCTAGGGTGAAGGCAATGAACTAGAATCTAAGAAATATTTGCATTTAGATAAAAGTTATGGCAAATCAAATATTCTTTTATGCAAAATATCGCAAATGCATAGGTATAAACAGCTTTAAGCAGCTGTAAAGTAAAAACTATTGACTTCATAAATATATCTGTAGTTTATTGCCTTTATAATACTTAAAGTAACATTGCTCAAAATTTTAAGGAAATATAATCATAATCTTCTGAGAAATCATGTTTTGCATAAGTAACTTAAACAAAATATAAGTTTTTCAAAAAACGTATTTAAAATTTTCATCTGTTTTTCATTAAAAATATAGTTATTAAACTTCCTTTATAATTCGCCACATTTTTATGATATACCTTCTTTATTCACAATCTTATCATTTTTTTTTCATTCTGACAGCCCGTAATTTTTTTTAAAAAAATTTTTGTCCCTGCCAAAGACTGTTTCTTAGAAGTAACGATTCTCTGGTTACAGAAGTTAAGATATTGTTTCAAAGTATATATTAACCAGATACTATTACTAGGTCATGGATTACTCCTATAAGACCATAAAATCCATCATTAAACAGTAATACAGATATTGATGTCACAAAACGTGAAGTTTGTAACTCGACAAATGGACATTTTGGCAAAATTGTCCACGGAAGATTGTTAAAACTCAAAAACTTATTTAAATTGATGTGGGTTGCATATAGAGTATATAATAAATTAAAATAAGTAACTTAATTCATTATTCAGAGTGCAGTGCATTTGGTTAAACGATGGATGGTAATTTCTGGTTTCGATTTTAGCCACCGTGTTTTATAAAAAAAATCTATAACTCCGTTTCTATTTATCATTAAACCAAATTTAGAAAGCTAAATAAATGGGCTTTATAATAAAAATATTAAAAAAATTGTGAATTTCGACCCCATACCGTCATCAGCTGTGGTTAAGATAGGTTATGAAAATTTCTGCGCCGTATCTAAACTCTGGTATGCATCTTCCTAAATAACGCAAGAAATTACAGACTCGATTTGTAAAGATCCTAGAAAATGCACATTTACGGTTGCGCTTCATAGATTTGCTTTTATATCAACAGAATAAATTTGTTGGCCTTGAAATAGGTCTTTTTCTTCATTTTGTAAGAATTTAAAAGATAAATTTAGCATTCAAATGAAACTAACAAAGACATTGGTAAGATTTAAGAATACAACACCGTCTTGCCGCCAAGCTCGCCATAATTGAGCCAATCATTAAAAATATCGCCAAAATTAAAGGAAAATGTTTCAGGCTTACCCCCATTGGCAAAAAAATCGCAAAAAAGAAATTCCTTTTTGGCGACCACCCCTGTATTTTTCCCTGAGCCTGTTGAAACAAATTGTCTACCTTCTTCCTAAACGCCTCTGATAACATTCTTCAATTGATTCATTTGCGCATTGAATTTGTGTTCTTTCATTGTGTCGATAATTTTTTACAGCAAAGTTGAGTTTCAGGTTTAACTCATTGAGAAGAAGGCTCAAACGAAACACATTTAAGTTTGAAAAGTGAAATCACGTGATCCATCAGATGCTATAGAAGTTGCCAAAACTTATAACTAAATAGCGCGTTTACAGGGAGCCTCACAAGAGAGAAATTTGGATTCTGCTAAGACTTATCTGTAAACATAACTTTTTCTTATGAAGATTTCTTAAATAGCTTCTCGTCATAGTACTTTCAAATTTAAACTTAAATATTAACTTTAACAGAATGAGTCAAATCAAACCTTAAAAAATTGCTATAACCTCTGTTTTGAATTTTAATTCTTTATCTTAATTCCCTCATCTTTCTCCATAATTTCATCACCTTATTATCCTAACATTATTATCCCTTTCCTCATATTATCACTATTTTATTATTCTATCTCCATTAATGTATCAAATGACACAAAAAGATAAAACCCGCCATATATAGAAGTAAGCAACATCATTATTTGCAGTGATTTAAAAAATTAAATAATAATGGGAATTTTGTACCCCTATTTCTAGAAATCTTATTTATTTCAAGGATCCCACTTCATGATCAATCCTCAGAATCAATTTCCGTACCTGAATCTGGTTATTTAACGTTCGTTCGAATACTGGAGAGTGAATATCTGACCCTGTGATTGGGGCGAATGATTAAAGATAGGAATGCTCCATTTTCGGCAACCACTCACCAACTGTCCTCCCTTCCTTTTCAGAGTTGATAATAATGATACGGAACGGAGACTCTGATAACGATGATTGCATGTCAGAGAGAAGGTCGGTAGCCCTGAGGATAAACTTCGAGGATGAGGGCTTTAGATTTTGAATAGGCAAAGCATGGGTGGAATGCGATAAAATTATGGATAGGGAATGGACATTCTCTTTCGGTGACAGCTGACCTTTGGTTCCAATTGCCGAAGAGGAAGAAGTAACGTTTGCGTGAAAATGTAGAACGTCGTGTTTATCCTAAAATATATTTGCAAGTAAAATAAATGGATTGGTAACCAAAATTAACCAACAAGGACCGGTTTTTAAAAATGTTTTCAGGTTTTAATTGAATGATATTAAGTTTTAGAAATTGAATATATTGTTTATTTTTTAAAGAATTACTAAATGCTTCCGCCTCCTCTACAACAGTCTAATTACTCCGGACTTTGTTGTCTCTTAAAAGCCCCATGAAAAACTAAATATGAAGAAGCTTGATAATAAAGAAAAAGAAATTAAATTTTATGATGCATATTTTAGATCTATTCATTAATATATCTTGACACCGTTTATGGATGGGAAAGGAAAATCATTTTATACTCTGCAATATTTACTTTATGACTTATAAGAAAGGCTAAAAGAATTTTAAATTCTAAGAGCTTCCCATCAAAGTTGGATAACATTTAAAGGAATGATATCAAGCACATATGTTCAAGATTTAAATTAAACTTGAAAGATTGCGTTTTAAACAAGCGACAGATTTTAGCTTTTTTCATGAATTAAATTCACCCGAAGGTCGCTATGCGCAAATATTTTATGTTTAAACAATATTTTTCAACATACATGCAGTATCAAATTTATTGTTAAAAATTGTCCTCTCATCATCAAAAGATCGTCAAAAGCATATTGTTCTCCTGTAAGAAGAATACTGATGCCTTCACGGATCGTCAAATCGTATTGGTTGAATTGAAGTAGGGTAATAATGTGCCCACTCTAGTGAACTTAAATAGAGCTAGAACCTTAATGTAACCACTGTATACCATCTCATTTTCACACCCATAGGTGCCACTAGGAAATAAAAGTAGATAAATTTACGGTTTTCAAAGTGAACTGGCAAAGGGAAATATTTTCTCAATTTTCCAGCTTAAAACAATATGCTGTTCTGAAGACATCTCTCCATTAACAGATTCAAAACCTATAAACACCATGGGTGAATCGGTGGACGTGGGTTGTGCACTGATTAGTGTGGAGTTTGTCGATGGTATTTCCGAACTCTGTGTTCTTGAAATTGTAAATAGCTTGATCGCTCCCTTTGTTAATGTATTTTCGGATGTATTTTATATCTCATACTGAATTGCAAGCTTCTACATTTATATGTGCATTAAGCATTTTTGTCAAAATAGAAGAATAAGAAACTTCCCAACTATTATTGATAGCACTGTAATCGCTATTGGGAAATTTCATAGCCGTAGTTTGCCCTCCTTCGTCTGAGGATTTATGTCGGTACTGGGGATATCCATTTCATTGTGAACGGTTTCTTTTAGTAACTTTCGTGATTTTTTTTGTACATTTCCATCTTTCATGCATAGGGAATGAGCATTGTCAGGACCACAGGGACCGTGTATGATTTTTTTAGCAATAATATAGTGTAATTGCTCATAACTTCTTGTATCAGGTTTCTGGAGCTGATAATATTGTTAATTTTATTGTGCCTCAGCTTGTTTTTTAACCAAAGTAAAATTTGGACGTGTGACAAGTCCTGCTTCTGCCATTCAATAGAATACACAAAAAAAATATATCCGTATATTTTCCTTTTAGTTTAATTAAAATCATTTTAACTTTTAATCTAAATCTGATTAGAAAAAATACAAATATAAATTACTAAAATTAAGTAGACTTCAAACTCAGACAATTAATATCAAGTCGAATGTATACTTCGAGTTGAGTTACTTCAGGAGAAACAGCAACCACAAATCAATTCTTTCTTTCTTTCCCCAGTAGGATCACATGATCGCGGTTTTCTTTATGATCACGTGATGGGTGATTTTAAAATTAAATTATGACACGTGATTGCGCTTCTATTTACGTTCACGTGACGATTGATTTTAAAAATAAAATTTTGCACATGACTGAGCTTTCCTTTAGGATCTCATGCCGGTTGATTTAAAAAATAAATTAGTAATCTTCATGGTGGATCTCTGAGGCAATACGCCTTTGTTTTTTATTTATTTAATAGTTTTCTGTAGTCAAATATATTGATTTTAAGATTACGTCACATACACTATGTCAATTCCTGGGTTTCAATCTACCTCTTTGCCGATTTTCATCAAAATCCATTTGTTAGTTTAGTCGTGAAAGCGTAACAAAAAGATACACTTTCAAATTTATTATATTACATTTTCACATTTATATATTATTATCGGAGTAGGAATATTTTCAAGCCTAAGTACTTACAACACTTTAAACTTAATTAAACAGTTTTTTACTAACGTCTTTCGTTGATTTTCTTTTGTCTTCCCCTGTGTCTCTGACCCCTAGGCCAGCATCCAACCTAACCTCTTCTTTTTGTCTCCGTACTTTGAACCACTCCACACGAGTCTGACAATCCTTGGAATTCCATCTTCCCATCTCTATTATTGCTACGGAGGCAGAACGCCGTCTAATGTTCTTGTGTCTGTAACCATTACAGTTACCGCAGTCGTCATTTGCTTAGCAAGCCCAAATTGTCCTCGCCTCATGATCATATTTTGCTTTAAAAACTAGCAAAAATGCAGCAGTTTTTGCTTCCATGGCGCTCCTAAAACTGGTATCTATACTTCCCTTACTCCCCAGTCACTACGCTGCTGCACATTGATTAGGATCATTCAAAAATTTGAGAAATTTAAACGATCACTAGTAACTAAACTAACGTCATTGGATATTTGAGGACATATTAAAAGCTACGAAATAAAAACCGTTACCAGCGATAAAAAACACGTGAATAAAGGATTTGACGAAACAATAAAGTGGTTTGAATTTTATTTTATAACAATAGGAAGCAATGCTACATATTGCGTTTAAAATGAATTCTGAAACGTTTATTAAAATTGGAGAAAACATGGAACAACAATTAAATTGGTATCATTAAAAAGATGATTTTTCTCTTTAGGGTGGTATAAAAATAATTTTCGTATTATAAGTATTTCAGAAGTTATTGGCGAAAAACGTCTAAAAATAGCTTAATTTTCGTTATTCAATTAAATAAATAAAAATCGAATTTAAATTTTAAAATAATTTTTTCGTCATTCGCTCCCTCTTGTACTAATCCATCACTGTGCCAAATTTGGTCTCCTTAAGTCCAACTGTGTGGGTGTGCATAAAGAACCAAGAAACGAACACACACGCACATACTTTCGTCTGTTATATACAGGGTGTCCAACAAAGGACTCCCTGGTTTTAAAATTAAATAACTCGGCAACGGAGATCGATAGAAGATTGAAACCGGTGGAATGCTTAGTCTGAGAGCAGTAAAAATCTCATAGAGAAGTTTCAAAATTAGTCACAAATCTTGCCGACAGGTGGCGCTGTACATTGCAATCGCTATTCAGAGTCCAAGAAGAAAGCTGCAAACTGTCCTATGCAAGCACGAAAAATGCACATTTTGAATCGATTGTGATGTGGTTGCAACGATTGCTTGCAAGTGACAGTTTACAGCTTTCTTCTCGGACTCTGAATAGCGATTTCAACGTACAGCGCCACCTGTCGGCAAGATTTGTGACTAATTTTCAAACTTCTGTATGAGATTTTTACTGCTCTCAGACTAAGCATTCCACCGGTTTCAATCTTCTATCGATCTCCGTTGCCGAGTTATTTAATTTTAAAACCAGGGAGTCCTTTGTTGGACACCCTATATATAGATTAAGGATTTTATGAAGTCCGAAATATCTTGATTGATTAAACTCTGGAGATCGAATTTTCAAAGTATATCATTACTTTGATTGCCCGATTTTTTTCGCAAACCGTAGAAACATTTGAATTTGTTTCCCAAATTTTTCATCACTATTCTTATCTCGTAACAATAGTATGAGAGCATTTTGTAACAATTTCAGGTATGATGACGAAACTGTTAAAAGGTTCATCCCAAAATAAAATTCCGGTCGGTTTCAAAGCGAGACATAATGGAAGAAATCTAATATTCAGACAATGAAAGGTTTTAAACTTCGATATTCAACAGAAACTACTGATAGAATTTTTATACATTTCAATATTTATAATTCTTACATTAACTAACAGGAAATCAAAGTAAAATGATAGGGTTTAACTTTGCTTATTTTCTATTTATTTGATATTAAACGTCTACTTAAAAGTGCTTAAATAGGTACCAATTAGGGATGGTGGTTATTCCGAAAATAACCGGTTATTCAGGTTTCTTTCACCTCCAGTTTCACCTGCCGGTTATTACCGTTCAAAATAACCGGGTTTTTTTATAAAAGAACAAACGCCGCTTGTAGACAAAGTTTTTTCTTAGTATTGTTTCTACAGGAAATCAATCCATTGGCCAATATTTATCTGTTCATAAAGACTCTTTCACTAATCCGCCAAGCAACAAACGCCTAGAGGAAGCGACTGTCGTTTATTGGCCTAAGATGATGAAATTCAAAGCTTCATAACTTGGTGAATTTTAATCTAATCGAACTTAAAATCGAGCCTATCATCCGATCCGGATTTTTTACTCGGTTATTGGATTTTAAAAAATTAACCGGTTATAACCAGGACAAAAAAATAACCTGAAAAATCCGGTTTACCGAAACAAAAGAAAAACCTGTTTTAGGTTTTTCCCATTCCCAGTACCAATTATAAATGTTGTACCGAAATTACAATTTCTTTAATTTAGCATGACGAAAAAACCAATGTATAAGAAATGCATAAAAATAATCATTAACTATCACTGATCTGGCCGACTTTCGCAAATAAATAAGTTTTAAAGGTGTTTTTAATTTCCCATTAATGATTACTTCGCAATGAAGATTAATAAGCCATTTGTTACCATAATTAGAATTACTCATCAAGATTAATAAGCAAACTCATTACGGAATTTTCCATATAAATTGAATGGAGAAAATCTCTCACTTTTGTTTATGATCCGTATAAAAGGATTTGCTTTATTTAACACTTTCTTAAATTAAGGTCTTAATTAAAAATATGCTTTTTTATCATAAGTACTTGTATGCATCTGAATCAATAACATTCATTTGATGTTCGCCGCCAATATTTTTTCAAAATATTTCATTATTCATTTCATTAATATTTCCTTAATTTTCTTCCTGCTCCCTTTTTTTTCATCGGGTGCATGTAAGTTAAATTATTCGCTTTTACCGCGGATTTTGAAAGGAAGTATTTATAGCAAGATCTCATCTTTTTATAGCCTTTTCCCCGGGAGAAGATTAAAATCTTTGATTTTCAGTCGAAAGCTAGATCTAAAGACGGATATAAAGTAAAAAGAAATAAAAATCATTGTAATTTATGCCATTTTAATTTAGTCCGTACATTTTGCTTCCTTGGGGATATTAAAACTGGTGAATGTTTTTCAAAATCAATCTTTCTCTCTGGGAAGCTTTGGATTTAGATTAAAAAAGGAAGAAAATGGTAATGTAAAGCTGACCGAGGAAGAAAAGTTACATTG
>BGPR01016654.1:0-15369 GCA_013235015.1 Araneus ventricosus | reverse complement strand
GATGATTGTATGTCAGAGAGAATGTCAGTAGCCCAGAGGGTGGACTTGAGGATGAAGGCTCTGGATTTTGAATTAGACGAGAGAGGCAATATTGGAATGCGATAAATTTCTGGGCAGGGAATGGGTCATCTCATTTTGTGACAGCTGAATGCTGGTTCCAATTCTCGCGGTTTAGTGAGGAATACTTGATTGAAGATGCAGAATTTTGGGTTTTATTTTAATACATATATTCAATAAAAATAAGTATATGGATAGTCGTAGATAACAAACACGGATCGATATTCAGAAGTACTTTCAAAGTTTGAATTAAAAGTGTAATTTTTACAAATTTAAAGAAATGTTTCTTAATTTTCGGACAAGTTTTTTATGTTGTTTATTTGCATTAAAGTAGGACTTTGGCCATAACCATCGACTTCCGGTAGTAATGATAAGACAATGGGAAAATCCAAAATTCCAAAACCTCTTCTTGAAGATGTTAATTAATGTTTAAAGTAGAGTTTTCTAATTTTATGGCATAAGGATACTTTGAAAATATTAAATTTAATGTTCCTATTGCTGTAGATCTCAATGTTTACTTAAAATAAATGCCTAATTTTGTAAAAAAGCTGTCATAATTGTTCGTTACCGCTTTTTTGGCGACTTCTAAGGCTTGTTTGATGGATACATGTTTAAACATACAATTTAGATAATCACTGGCGGTTAAACTTTTAACTAAACGATTTAGTTAATTAAAAACGTCCCGTTTGGAGTTTAGCCCTTTTAAGAGCTTTTTTCAACCTATTTATATAATAAGGAAATCACGAACTTAAAGAACACAAAATTCAGCGGGGTTACCGGAAAAAGTTCCGTGAATCGAAAATAAATAAACCAGAAAACTCGCCCACGGAATTATGTGTGCCTGGGGAGGGTTTCGCCGACATAAGACTTTCTGGTCCCTCCCAGCTCAGTCATTTCGTCACCTATTGAAACAACTGATAAACCAAACAAAGGTTTGTAATAAAGAGAATAAAATCACGGGTTTTTTTTAACTTTTATTCATAAATATATTCCTTGCTATTATCTATGGGAGGGATACGTACATAAGTTTGCACTTCGTTTATTTTAGTTTATATTCTTAGAACTAATAAGATTTTTGAATTTCAAGAATATCACACTAAAGATGGATGAATTCTTAAAGGAACAATTTTAAACTATTATGTAAATAGTTTGGTATCATTCTTTTAAGAGTTAAAATAATTCTGAAATGTTTAGTTTTATAGAAAGAACAATTTGTTCTTATTTTTGTCAATAAAATATATTTTATTTTAGATATATTAATATTTAATAACTAGATCTTAAATTATTTGTGTACAAAGTTTAACATAAAATATGGTCATATCTTTCACAGAAAGAGATGCATTTTAAAAAAGTTGGAAAAAAAACCTTTAAATTTATTTGTTTTTCATCCATCCATGTGTGCCATATGCCAGTTTTACAGTTTTAAAATGAAGTAAACTAATCCTAGGCAGTAACATTTTATATGCAATAAAATAATATGCTACGAATTTAAGATGTGATACGTGCGTTAGAAATGAGAATAACAGTAATAGAGAATTTAGAGAATGTTGTGAATTTAGAATTTTTAGAACCCTGATTCTTCTTTGACAAATTCTATTCACTAAACTACAGAAAACTTGATTTACGAACGATCCACATCATATTTGTATCTAGAGCCTTAAAATCCAAAGGGTAGCGCTAACCAGAAGCATCGCGAAAAGTTTATGGAAACACAGACACGACGTTATTGCTCAAATGTCCGCGCTTCCCATAAATCAGACTTACAAGTGTTATTTGTTGAGAAGAAAGAGGAAAACACCATGCGAGAAATTGAATAGGCGTAAATATATTTTAATTGCTGAAGTATCTTCTGAAAGGTCTATTAATTTTTTTGCTACTTTCTGCAATCTTGCCATTCGTTCTTAAGTAATAAATGATATTGCAATTTTGAAGCTTAGTTTTGCAATACGTTACAATAAATAAAGTAAATAAATAAAAATGATATATTTTTAGACCTAAATAACCTTTAGCTGTGTATATGCATAGATCTGTTGCAATTCGTCGACAAAATGATGTATGAGGATTATGTTCAAGATTAGGACTTAAAAAATTGCATATTGAAGCAATTTCACATATTTTTGTCAACTTTGACAGAATGTCCCACCGGTAGTTAACGACCTATTTTGATAAAATAAATTTTAGTATTCTTAAAAACGATCACAACTTAACAGCTAGTGCTATAATAAAGAGATTATGGAAAATTTTAAAAAAATTTGATAAATAGTGGATTTTTGTCACTTTTTACGATTTTCAAGGCTCTTCAGAGAACGGAAGATATCAATGAATTTCCTTAGTTTTTTTTCCTCATTTTATTTCACAACTATTAGAAACTTTTCCTTAGTATAGCGACATGAAAAAAAACTGAGTTTTTTCGATTCACCCTATTGGACATTCTGTATTTTGTGGTGTATTACATTTCGCAACTAAATTGATTTCGATTGTTTATACATAGTGAGGAACAAGTGATAATGCGTAATCAAGAACTCAAACTTTTTCTGCCAAGTTCTTAAGGATTTTTTTACGAATTTCTTCAGTTATTTTTATATTAAAAACGATTAGCTTCAGTGCATTACACCTTAAAGTTACTGCACAGATATTCTTCACTGGTTTAGGCTAATTCACATAACCTGTGTAGCTTATTCGGTCAGTGGCGTCTCCTCAGTTCAGAAATGAAAAATACACTCAAGAGAACACAATTTAAATTACATTTATTGAAAAACCTCTTTACCTCTTTGTAGCCCAAAATTTTTAATTGGAATTTTGAATTATAATTTAGAAAACCTTTTCACAAAACTTCTTTCTAAAAAAACGCATATTGTGCATCAACCCTCTGATTCCTAAGGCCATTGAAATAAAGGGACTTCAAATACAGGAAGGTCCGAGCTCCTCTATCAAAGGTAAGGGAAATTTCCTAAAAAACCACAATGACAGCTGGCATTGTCTGGATTGTAAGAAAACTCCCCTCTTCCCCAAACACATCTGTGTGAACGAATAACTCACGCGCCGCTGGTGTGAAATCAATCACACTTAACGAAAGGGGTAGAAATTTCGGTGTGACATTCGGACGTTTCGGACGGCAATCGTCTTTTGCTTGAAGGGACGTATGGGACGGCCCCGTATCGATAGAGTTAAAGCAGATGAGTTTCCATGAGGGCAACGTGAAAGTGAAACCAGATTCACGTAATGGCGAGCAAGGAAAATTTAAGAAAATAAATCAAGAGAGCGAGGGAGAACCCTAAGATGGGAGGGAGAAAAAAAGGAACTTCACACAGTTGGCCGTGTGTCAAATACCCAGATAGCTCGTAAGTCTGCAGCAAGTTTGATTTTGACTTGTCATGGCAAAATTTGACGCGTCAAACTTGAAACGAACTTGTAGCAAGTTCGCTGTGACAACTAGCGCCACCCTCGCTTGCAAATCAAACTTGCAGCAAGTATGCGAAACAATCTTCCTGCAAAGACAGCACAAAGAGATAATTATCTTTGTCTCTGTTAAAAAAAAAAAACATCCGATTTTTAATAGCATCTCCTAGACCGTCCTTCTTTTTATTAATTCAATAATTCAATCATAATTTGTATAAAAAACTAACTTTTTTATAAAAAGATTTTTTGAAACATCTTCCATCTTTTTACTAAATATATCACTCGCACTTTAAAGAAAACTATATCGCCATTTTCTTAATGTTGAAATTTTAGCGTTTATAAACAAAATTAAACCGAAAAAACAGTCAATGTTTGTTGAAAAATAAACTTATACATTTTGTCCCATTTTAACGTAATTACTTTTGAACTCTAATTTCATAATTTATTCTACTAGCAAAACGTTGTTATTAGCGAAAATCGCTCTCTCTTTGACTTCAAATCATATTCTTAACTCAAAAAATTAATGAAATCAAGAAAAGTTTAAAATAAATCGTATACGAATCGAATCGAACGATGTATTAGCGAAATCTATCTTCTCCTCTCAGAGTTCAGCTGGCTCAATGGTTAGCGTCTCCGCTTCGGAGCCGGGAGGTCGCGAGTTCTATCCCGGGTTCTGTTCGTACTCTGTTTTTGCTATAATTTGCAATGAGTTTGCACGGCAAGCTTGTGCCAAACTTGCTGCAAGTTCGTTCCATGGTGACTTCGAAGCTTTCGTTAACTTGCTGCAAGCTTGTTGCAAGCTTTTCACTCTTGTCATGACAAGTTTGTGGCAAGCTTGCACTCTTGTCATGACAAATTTGTGGCAAGCTTGCTGCAAACTAAAATTGCTATCTGGGTATGAGCTATACATTTTCTAATTTTCGAAAATTTTGTTTTTCGCTTTCTCTTTCATTTTGATATTGCCCATTGAGACAATTTTGATCTTTTCGAGGGCAATTCGGTGTGCAGCTCCTCTCTCTGTATCTCCAACATATTGATTTATTATATAACTTCATTCTTGATTTTTTTTATTATTAATATTTTCCTTTTCGTTGTTGATCGAACTCGCAAATTAAAAAAAATAACAAAAGAAAAAGATTGAAAATGAAAAAGTAAGCTTCTGAAATAATTTCAGGGGGTCTGCAACTCTGCAGCCCTAATGAATAGTCCTTCATTCTATCCGTTATCACTTAATGTAAGTGAAGAGAGAATTGAACACAGTAGTAATGTGTCAGAAAATTACACTGGGTCCCATAGTGATTGTAATAAACTTTAAAACTCGCCACATAGCTATTTGATTGTCCTCCTTTTATAAAATTCTTAGATTAGCTACCACGCTTGAGGGGAAGATTTCAGAAACAAGTACATTAATGCTCAAATATAATACAAAGAAATTATCAGAGAGTACGAAAAATATCCAACTCAAAACAATACGGGGCGGATTTAAAACATAACAGCAAAGTAAACAAAATACAAAGGAGACAGCAACTGCAATTTTACTTCGCCTGAAAATATGTCTTTCCTACTATTTATCCATTCATTAAACAACACATATTTCATCTTTTGCTCATTCATGCATCTTCCATTAATGTAAATTCAATGTTTGTTAAGTTGGAGAAGTTATTTCAGTCTTTACTAAACCACAGAGAATGAAATAACGCTAAAGAAGCAGAAATTGAATAATTTTATTTGACTAAGTTGCGCCACAACAAAATCCACAAACAAAAACACAATGAAACATTTGAATATCCGTGTCTGATTTGCCTTACGGTAAGCACTTTTCAAAATTCCTTGAATTTGCAATGAAATGGGCTTTTTCTATTAAACTGACATATTAAAATTGCGGGGGTTGGTTATGGTTCAGTAAAGAGTCCAATTATTGTAACGATTATTTATTTATGCTTAATTTACGCACGAGCAAGTTTGCACATGTAATTTCAAAATTAAACAAAAAATAAAAGGAAAATTTTTCGTTATCAACGCATCTCGGTACATCGCTCGGCCTCTGCTGAATGTTCACAGCTCCAGAAAGCGCTACCATTGATTTAAGACAAGTCAGTTACAGTTAAAACTCAAGAGAGACTACAAAACTACTTTTGTAATTCGGTATTTGAAAGTTTCAAATTTATAATGCAATGGCATCCTCCAAGTAATCTTTATCAGTCTCATAGAGATTTGCTATATCTCTACTTTATTCTTTGCTAGCCACATTCGGCGACCAGCTTATTCGCAGGGAATATGATTTCAATTAATTCTTGTATCATTTTATATTCATGACTTCTTTATCATCTTAATTTTAAACTACAGATCGTGGTAGATATGTATCTACCACAGTCTGAATCAATTATATATGTTATTATAATAATAAGATATAATTGAATTTAATTTTTTTATCTTAGATATATAATTATATAATATAACCCATGTTCTTTTACTGGCCTTCACCTATTTTGTTCATTGTCTGCATAAATGTCCTTAATGGAGTCAAATAGCTAACCATGCCATGTAACATATAATTGCATGTTGCCTGCGACATTTTCACTTTCTATTTCTCCTGGAAAATATGCATCCGATTTTAACATTAAAATGGCGCAGCACATTTTGAATGTTAGCTGAATTAAAACATGATGAAAAAAGAATGAAAACATTGCAATCTTAATCATTCAGCTTATTGGATATATTTCTCAACTTACGTAATATCTCAGAGAGCTTTTGATCACAGATTCCGTAAAAAGTTTGATCAAATAAAATATAAAAGCAAAATGTATTAAGATATTACCTCAACTTTCAATGAAAGAGAAACATTCAATTAAATATTTCTTTAAACAATGAAAGCGGTTTGAATTGCGTTGAAACAATGAAAAGTATTGTTGTAAATTATGCCAAAAAATATATTTAAAAGATTATTAAAATTAGAGAAAAAATTGTACGCAACTTAATTGATATCATTGAGAAGGTAATTTTTTGCACTTTCAGATGGTGTAAAAATGATTTTTGCGCTGTAATCTGTTTGCAAGTTATTATGGAAAAATGCCGACATTTTGCTTAATTTTTATATAATTAAAATTCTAACTAAAATTGCCAAAAAGGCTATGATGTGCACATTCACCCTCTAAAGTTTGTGCCAAATTTCGTATCTCTAGGTACAGCGGTCAGTCCTCGAGAGTTCCACCACACAGACACACACACACAGAAGCACATACACATTCTCCTTTATTATTAGCAGAGATTCTTCAAGCCTATCTTGTCAATTTAAAACTCCCCAATAAATGCAGCAACAAAGAAATACTTAAAAAAAGTGAAAAAAAATTTCATTAAGACTATCCGCCTTTGGTGACTTGCCATGGCGTTTCTCTGGCAATAGTTAGTATTTAATTTCAGTGGTATCTCATATGCATAATTAGAATTTTATATTTACCTCAGCATTGTATTTTTAAACGGAAGCTGTGATAGACATTCAAAAAGTGTTATTACAGTAATATTTCACTTATTATGTTCATTGGGAACAAGAAAGTCCCTAATGGTGTCAAGTAAATGCATAACTACCTGCGTCATCTAGCATCTACTTGCACGTTTTCAGTGCAATTTTATTTTCTTATTCTTCATTCAAAATATGCAATTGATTCCAAAACTAAACTTCTAAGGAGTATTTTACGTCCAACCGCACGTTAGCTTCATTTAGACATGCTGATAAAAAGAATTAAAAAATATAGCAAAAATAATCATTCAACTAAATTGTTATATTTTTTAATATGCTTAATATCTTAGAGAACTTTATCCACTAATTCTGCAAAAAATTGGATAAATAAAGAAGAAGATAACATTCAATGCGATTATGACAAAGAATAGAAAAATAATTAACTTTTTAATTAGGGAAAGAATTTAGAAGACAAATAAATTGGTATTATTGAAGAGATACTTTTCTTGGATTTTAAAGTGGTGTGAAAATTACTTTAAAGATTATTTTCAAAGATTATTGTCAAAAGACTACAAGATTTTGCTTAATTTTTAAGTAATTAAAATTCTAACCAAAATGCCCTGTTTATGTTAGAATTTTTGGTATGATTTTCCGAACTTTTCCTCATTATTTAAATCTGAAATATATTGAGCGCCATCAAGTAATAACACATGCTGGAAACTTGAAATAACCTGTGTTATTAAACTGATCAGCATAAATACTAAACGTTAATTCAAAATTAATCCTTCGTATTCTTGAATCATACTTCAGAAAGAATATTATTCAATGATTTATTCCTCTAATCAATTACCATTAATGCATCTATGATTACATAACGATAATTTGCATATTTTGAGAATAAACATCTGACCCTGTGATTTGGAGATATCTTATAGAATGATTAAAGACAGGTTTACTCCAATTCTAGTGACCAATCACTGGCTATCCTCCCTTCCTTTTCAGAACTGTTAGTAATGATATAGAACGGAGAGTCTGATAACGATGATTGCATGTCCGAGAGACGGTCAGTAGACCGGAGGATTAACTTCGGGGATAACGGCTTTAGATCTTGAATTGGACGGGAGGTTGCGCAGGGGGTGGCTGTGATAAAATTCTGGGTCGGAAATTAGTATTCTCTTTCCCTGACAGCTGACCGCTGGTTCCGATTGTCAAACTGAAATAAGGAATGATTGAGGGAAATTTAGTACGTCCGCTAGTATTGTAAATTATATCTGCTGTTTAAATAAGTGAACAGATAATGCTGAATAACAAATAGGTGAACAGATTATGCTGAATTACAAATAAGTGAACAGATAATTCTGAATAACAAATAAGCGAGCAGATAATGCTGAATAACAAATAAGTGAACATATAATGCTGAATAACAAATAAGTTAACAGATAATGCTATAATTACATAACGTTAAATTGCATGCTTTGAGAATAAACATCTGACCCTGCGATTTGGAGATATCTTACAGAATGATTAAGGACAGATTTACTCCACTTCTAGTGACCAATCACAAGACTATCCTCCCTTCTTTTTCAGAGCTGATAATTATGATATAGAACGGAGAATCTGATAACAATGATTGCATGTCCGAGAGACGGTCAGTAGACGGGAGGATCAACTTCGGGGATAGAGGCTTTAGATCTTGAATTGGACGGGGAGGCTGAGAATGGGATGACTGTGATAAAATTCTGGGCCGGAAATTAGTATTCTCTTTCCCTGACAGCTGACCACTGGTTCCAATTGTCAAAATGAAATAAGGAATGATTGAGGGAAGTTTATTGCTTCCGCTAATATTGAAAATTATATTTGCTGTTTAAATAATTGAACTGATAATGCTGAGGTCAACAAATGTAAAAATCGGTCTTCAGAATTAGTTTTAAAGATTTCAACTAGTTATAAAATTTTACAAATGATTTGAAAATTCTGAGAATTTCTTTCAAAACAGTCAAATTATTAGACTGAACACGTATTTTTTTACATAATGATGCCTATGATCTCATCTGGAGGATCAGTTAACCCTTTATTTCCTACATAGACTTACTAGCGACTTTTTATTTTTGTTTTTTAATCATTATATGAGTTTTGATGTAGAATGACACTGGGAATGAGGAAAACACTTTTTTAATTAATTAATATTACTGAATTAATTCAAATGATAATTAAAAAATTTAATTTCTGCCTTCAGCTGCCATTTACTGCTTGTTATTGGAATTCCATTCTCCGTGTTCTTGTCAATACTGTCAGGATAAATGGCGCTATTGCGTAAAAATAAACTTGATTAAAGCGGTACTTTTAAGTACCGTCAGTAGATAAAGAGTTAAAGTATATATGATTTATAATTTAATATCACTGAATAGCTTTATAAACTATGACTGAAAATCGATAAATTTTCTTAAAAATAGAATTTAAAATTTCGTTTCCAAATTTATTAAAATTAATGAGAAATTTTAATGCTCCTGTCTGAGTTCAGTCTTTCTGTGCTTTCTTTTGTAATCATCAGTAAATTGTTTCCAAGACCAACAGTATACTTTTCTGAAAGACCCCAACACAGACTTTTCTTATCAGCACTTGACTTCAGTAGAAATATGTATATATATATGTAAATATGTAATGACTAAGATATGTTCCCGTCTTTAAAATAAATCTTTTTTAACGACAGTTATTTTTTTTAATTACGAACGAATTATTTCTACTTCAATCCTATGATAAAAAACACTTCTACTCTAACTAGACTCGCAAGAGTCGCAATGTTTCTAGAGCCTCAACTTCGGTACTTCCCCTTTTTGGTATTATAAAAACTCTCCGCGTCTGCGTAATTTACTCTTTCGTACACTGTAAAAAATTTTGGTGTGACACAACACCAAAAATGGTGGCAACTACTTTACACCAAAAGTGGTGCAGTAAAACACCAACCATTATTTTTGGTGTAGTGAAACACCAAAGATAATTTTTGGTGTAATCAAACACCAGGGATAATTCTTGGTGTAACCAAACACCAGGATTGTTCCTTTACACTACTTTTGGTGTAAAGTAGTTGCCACCATTTTTGGAGTTCAGTAACACTAAAACACAGGGCCTATGTAATACATAAAATATTTTATATCCTGACACGAAACACCATCAAAAGTAAGAAAAATCCGCTGGTTATTCAAGTATACTAGAAAATAAATACCTTACCTATAAGACATATATGAATATTATATAAAATATAGTTATACATGAAAGTTGTCAAAATAACACAAAAACAATAATATGCTTAAGGCATATAAATACATGTGGGTGGGTGTATATTAAACAAATTTTATTACAAAATCTGAAAAAAAAATAAATCCTTAATTTTCAGTAGCTCCGAGAAGTTCTAAACTGAAATCATAAAAAAATTATTTAAAATAATCCAAATAAAACTTTGAATCACAGGAGTTAAAATAAATATTCTGACACAAGAACACACTATTCCGTTGTAACTCAAAGACTGTGTGAATTATATTAAAACAGTAAACAAATAAGAATAAAATCAAATAATCCAAATAAAACTTTGAACCGCAAGAGTGAAAAGAAATATTCTCACACAAGAACACACTATTCCATTGTAACTCAAAGACTGTGCGAATTATATTAAAACAGTAAACAAATGAGAATGAAATAAAACCAGCTGTCTTATTATCGTCTGCTTGTTTGAGGTGGGGAAAAGTAAGCAAAATATTTACATCCATAGAAACAAAATATCGAATATTAATGAATGAAATATCAAAATAGGCTAAAATTTTCCAGTGCTTTCAAATATATACAATTTTTACTGTACCTTTAATGAGTAAAAAGATAGAAATTTGAACTTCAATAAAAAGTTTGAAGAAAAGACGAGGAAAAAGGGTCACAACAAAAATGTCCTGAAATAATGCATGCCAAGAATTGTGCCAAATTAATATTTCTTCTGTTTTCACATTCGTGCATTTCTTAGGTTTTTCTTTTTTTTAATGTAAATTTAATAAATGTGATTTTTCTGATTTAATTCTTCAGGATTATTGTGACTCTTGTCATTAGAATTGTTATTAATTTGCTTTTCCCACTTGAAACAAAATTTTACAAAATCATTGGTAAGAACTTTTTTTAGTTCTTTTTAGTTTGTTGGAGAATTTCATATTATACTGAACAATTCCACATGAATACAGATTTTGCTTTACTTAATAACATTTTATTTAAAACAGGCATTGAGGCAAATGAAATATTGTTCTACAAATTAAAGTGTCAAGGATTATATTGGTAACCCAGGCTGTTATTTCTTCACCAATTAAAAGCGAATGAATTTATGCTTTTTCTGAATGTATTTCATCAGAAGCTCAGAATATTGTTACATTATTGCATTTCAAAACGAAATTTTTGTGATACAATTTAGAATAACAACAAATAATTAAGGATGCATACACTGATTCAAAAAATAAAACTGTTTCGTAATTCAAACTTACGGATAATATTAATGAGGATGAATTCGAATTAGGCTTAGTAAAGAAAATTTCCGAAGCATAGCATGTGTAATATGCAAATTAAATATAATAAAATTCTTAAATACAAATGACAAACATATAAATAAAGTTATATTCTTCTTATGAAAACTTAATTATCTTTATTACACGGCATAAAACATTCATACCTCTTATAACAACCAAAGGAACAGCGAAGCAAATCAGGCTGTTTATAAATAATCTACCGTTGCCATAGGAGAGTTTCCAAACGTACGCCAAAATTGGTGTTTCCACAGGTGAAAATAATTCACGAATGGTGTCGAGTGCGTGTGAGCATGGTGTAAAGATTCTCCAGTATTGGTGTTTGATGCAAACTACACCACTTAAAATTTATATGAACGCTTGATTTGGTGTTAACTTGAAATAAAGTGTTTGTTCACACTGTTTTTAAGGTTTTTCAACACCAAATTTGGAGTGACATTACTCCACAGTTTTTACAGTGTAATCATGTAACGCACTGAGCAATTCACGCCGTTTTAGGCGTAATTATTCATTCCTGGCCAGGGCTTTATTATTTCAATAATCTTTTAAAAATCTTAATCATAAAGAGTACTCTATAACTAATTTGAATATGCCTTACTTCTGGAATAAACAGTTTTGGCCTTAAACGACTGAATCTTTTTTGAATTTGGATAAACACAACATCAATGGAAATGCTGTTATATATACATACATATATATATATATATATATATATATATATATATATGAAATTTTGGGTGTTTGTAGAGGCATTGCAAGAATTTTTCATAGACGATTAACGGAATCTCTTCTTTATTGAAGTACCACAAAGTTGCTTAAATGATTTTATCATGGATCATTTTTACAAGTCCCCGCCATGATCATACTGACGAGCAACACCGGCCGTGTGTCGCTTCGCCGTTCAAGTCAGAGCAAAAAAGGGCAGTTAACAATGCGCAGAAAGGTTACGTAGTGGAAGAAGGGGATTTTCCCGAAAGACCCGTGACTCGAAGTGGAAGTGAAAGTAAGCTTATTACGATGAAAGTTGGAGTAATTAAAAATTAACTGTCGTTAAGAAAGATTTATTTTAAAGATAGAAAATTTCTAAGTCATTACATATATATATATATTCTTAAATGTATTTATATTTTTTAATCAAGAATTCTTCCATTTTCATTTGTTTTGTGCTTTTAGAGGGGATGACGGCAATTTTTAACGGATTTCGTTTGTCGTCAGCAGAAAAAAGCACAAATTAATATCATGAGCGAGCTTCTCTTCCTGACGAGCGGCTCGCTATGATATTTTTCAATTTTTTTGGTTTTTTCTGGCTTTTGCCTATTTTTGCCATTTTGTCTTTTTTTTACTGTTTTTGAGTTTTTATCTTGTGTTTATAAGTTTGTTTTGATATATATATATATATATATATATATTGCTTTTTATTAAGATCCCTGCTTCATCCACGCAAACCCACAACCGAAATGGGTATCAATCTCAAACTAAACATTAGGGCTGTCGGACTTCAGCAAGGGCAGAGAAAGAACGACAGCAGAAGCTCATTCACTAAGTCATCTTTATTGCACAACAAAAGTCATATATACTCTCTCAACCACAATAGGAATGGTTTCACGGAACACCTGGCCCCGCAGTGGCTATCTCCGATTTTGATAGTCTCATGGAAGGCTTGACTTTTAGTAAATTGCCATAAGCTGGGTCTCAAAACAATACTGAAAAGAGAGTTTATATACATGAGAAGGACGTAACATAACGCCCTCAATCGTACAAAACATAAAATATTTAACAGTGCCACTAAGAAGTTACATCTCAGCGGCAATATTGTTGAATTTTCTTCTTACTCCTCCGCCAAGTGAGAGAAATTTCTTACGCAGTTATGCCGGTCGGAGGCATATATCCTCCCATTTTCTCTTCCTTTTTTTCCAACAAATAATTATTTTTTTCTCAGGAAACATATATCAATTGTAAATTAAAGGGAAACATCTAAGAAATTCAAAATGAGCAAAAATAATTTTAGGAAGCAATTTTTTGCATTTTCATAGAGCTAGCAAAAATACTCTAAAAATCACATAATATAACAAATAATTCTTCGGAATGCTCACCACAGTCTCAATTACAGGTTTTGTGACAGTATTTTCTGGTAGCTTACGGCTTACTTCTTACCCAGTTTTGAATCATGGTTAATTACCCATTAGTTTGTTGTGCCACCTTCTGTACCGTCGATTACTAACAAAAGAATCACTCTTCTTTTTAATTCCACTGAAAGGGAGGCATTGAGCAGCTCTGCATCAAAATTGCATCGTACTAAGTTGGCAACTAAATTTTTCGCTATTATCAAGCTGTTTTATATCCTTATCCATATTATTGTGTTTGAAAACAACAAAATCGTTAATAGCAGAGGTGTTTAACCCTCTGAGCGTTTCACACGTATTTCTACGTCGACCTTGGACTACCCCATAAGCGGGAAACACGTATTTCAACGTGTGGTCAGAGACACGCCGAAAGCGGTCAGCCCGGATATTTACGTCTCTTGTGAACTGTCTCTAAAGTGCGAGAAACGAATTTTTCCGAATTTCTTCCCCCTTCCTTGGTTTGACATTTTGATTGATTAGCTGGGTAGGTTAGCGGTCGACACAATGAGTGCTGATAAGAATGTACTTACTGCAAATTAGAGATACCACAGGATCCAAGACCCCACACCCCCTTTGGCTTGGGGCATTTTAACGCTACCTGCATTGAGGTCTTCTTTCAGAAAGAAGGTCAGTTTTGGATTTTTTTTTTTCTAGTTGTGTGTGTCCGAATTTGGATTCTGTATAAGTTCGGTTTAATATTTGTCAGCCTGGATTGAAATTGTATTATGTTTCAAGTGTTTTCCCTGTAATACACTTAAGTTATATAAGATTTTATTTCAATGCATCAATGTTTTAATCGAATTGTTAAGTAAAATAGATTTTGTGGTCCAATCTCTTTCAATACCCCATTCAAGCATAGAAAAATTTGAGAAGCCGGGGGTGATAAGAAAAGAGGGGGTTGTTTATTTCGTTATATAACATTGAATTGAAAAAAAAATAACTTTAAGGTTTAGGTGTGATTTTTTAAAACTATAACAGTATTTTTTTCTAGATGAGTTTTCTATATTACACTACTTAGAATTTCTTTTAAATTCATCAAAATGAAATAAATTCCGAAAAATAACCAATTATTTTTTTCAAATAATTATTATTCAATTTATTTTTTGCTCACTTTGAGCAAACATTGAAACAAATGTTAAAGAAAAGGGATGAAAATTTTATTTTTTATGTTTTAAAATATTGTATTTTTGTTAGAGAAAATTTTGGTTTACATGGAAACGTAAAGAATAATATCAACTAAATTTAACGTTTGAGTGATCTTAACAGACTTTTAGTTATCTTATTAAGAGTCTGATAACCATCTGCAGTTTAAGTTTATTTCAATAGTCAGTGAAAATGTTTATTTCTTTTTTAAAATGTAAGAACACAAAACCATTTCTAAGAAAATATCAATGCTTACTTCAATGATACTGTATTTATGCACTAGTTCCTTGAGCGTTATAGTTTTGCTGATATGCATTCTTCATTAAGTGATCAAATCTAAATGCCTGAATTGCATTGCTTTTGGTAGCTCTTATGCCAATTGCGAGCTGAATTTTAATAAATGCTATGAGACAAGAATCCACTAATATGTGTTACAAACCTATGATGCATCCCGACACGTTATTAACGAGTTTGAAGACAGTACTTCTAATAATAATAGTAGTCTCAGGCCTTGAATTATTTCCAAACTCCACCGTCACATGCTAGACAGTGTGTTTTATCACAATATCTTGTGTGTGTGCTGTGATTTGTAAAGTATAATTTTTTTAAATAAAATTCTGATTTATATACAGGTTTT
>BGPR01016653.1:0-31605 GCA_013235015.1 Araneus ventricosus | reverse complement strand
ACGCGGTTACACAATAGGGAACCATCTCTAAAATACACATATTCTGATACAGCTGTTCTTATGAAACGTTACAGAAAAAATTCTGGTGCTGCATTTTTTTTCAAAATTGATTACTGCATTATAAGAAGTCTGTTGTATAACTTATTGTACTTCGAGAAAATCTGCATACAAAACTAGACTCACTTAAATACAGTTTGCAATGGCGAATCCGAAATCACTAAAATAGCGGTTTGTTCCAGCTGCATAATTGCGCCCGAATGTGACGTTATAGATAGCATTAGGATTCTTCAGTGATTCATTTTATCTCCCAGCTTCTTTAAAATAAAATACTTAAAAATTTCTCAATTATCTATTACGTGATATACTAAATATTTATTTATTACATTACACTAGCAGACCAGACGTTGGCCGGTCATTCTTTTAATTCAGACCTTTTGGGAGAGAAGGATAGAAATCCGGATGCAGATGGATCCATAGTATGAGAAGATAAGTATTTTTAAGGCTGTTAAAAATATTAGAGAAAATCTCTACAGCAAGAAAATTTTGCATTGTCAATATTTCATCGTGTTTTTAGCATTTGCAAAATATTAGGCCTCATATCACAGTAGCATACGTAAATGGTCTGTTTCGAAGGATAAAAAGCCGATGACATTTACTCGAAACTCTCTATTGTTTGTATTTGAAGGTTGAATTAGAAATATTACGAGAAGAGGTTTTAAAAATGAACGATCTACTACTTCATTTTATTGTTTCTTCTGACGACCATACGTTATTTTTGAGAAGTTTTTTCCGTTCAGGCTTTCTAATTTCTATTATTATTTGTAGTAGGTGTGAAATATGCTGACATATGTACGGAGTTGATTATTATAGAAGTTACTTTGGGAAGTAAAACTGTAAATATGCCGACATGCAAGTAATTATGACAGGTTATGCCTTTTCATTTTCAAGCAATTTGGTGAAACCTTTTCTTGGGAGAAATTTGAATTCAGAGTGAGATTCTTCGATGATTGTTTTTCCATTTCTCTTCAGGGAGCCATCTCGAGTATGAAAATCAGAAAGTAACGATTTAGCGCAAGGTTCTAGGCAACCTGGGCGGCGTACTAAAAAGAGGTAATGGTTATCGGATTTTATCCAGTGACGGTTTCGATATCTTTAGTGTGAGATTTATTACAAGGGGGTCAGTGGCGAATCCAAGATTTGAGTCGGGGGGGGGGGGTGAGGTCATAAAAATTTTGTATCGTGGTGACGAATGTCAAACCTCATGGCTTATGTAAACTTTAAGACTTGACTCACCTGACAATAAGAATCATAAAGAACAGTACAATACTTCCGGTAATTTAATAAAAAATACAATGAAATAACTAGCCAAAAAATGTCTTTGACCGTGTCAATGCTTCAAGTACAATGTCTAGAAAAGTATGAACATTTTCGAGCCTGTCAAGTCAGAAAGAAATGTTGTCACGTTTTTATTATTTTTTTAAGAAAAAGGGAAATTAGGAACAAACAGTTATAGTGACTTTAAATAAAATTAAGATCTCTGCAGCCCCATAGCCCCTGGATTCGCCACTGAAGGGGGTTCATTTTGCAAGGAAGCACGCTGCTACATTTGTGATGTCTGGCGGTTAGTGATTCACTTTTTACCACATGAAAATACATCTGCGACAGAATCTTCTACGAATTATCATTTATTCGGAGAAAGAAGGGTATTGTGAAAAATGCATCCTGAAATCTTAGTCCTCGACTCCAAATTTATAAGTAGAGAATTCTAGTAAGTTCTACGAATACAACAACAATAGTTCTGGCCTAATTTTCTTTGCACAATTTTTTGAAATTACGATATTGTTCATCTTTGCAACGGTACTAGAAAACTTAACAATGCCTCTATCACAATGTTAGACGTCTAGCCTCTAGCAATGCTTTAGAGAACATTGATAAAAGAACAATACATAAAGATGACTGGCGGGTTTATACAACTAAAGCTTTTATCTTTTTTGCAAAGCGGCGAATAAACTAGACTGGGCAGTTCGCAGGCACACTTTTTGAAAGTATTTTATTGAAATAGGCGTTTTATCAAGACAAAGAGATAGGAGCTTATTCTTCTTTTATTTTTATCCTATTTTTATATAAACTTCTTTTGAAATATATAAATTGTATCTCAGAAGGGAGAATACTGGTGAAAGTTCATATACAAACATTTTTTCAGAGATTTTTTGGAATAAACTAAATAACTAATCTCTACTTTACTTCTTTTTTTTTCTTCTTACCATCTCATATCCACTGGCTTTCAAAACTTAAGTTAAAAACATATTTTTTTTTCGCAATTATTCAAAGTAGCTATTACTAATACAGTGATACTTCAGTTTTCGTCGATAATCCGTTCGGAAACAATGAGCGAAAATTAATGCAATTATTTCCATATGAGTCATTGTAAATCTAATTAATTCTTTCCAGACACTCCAAAATAATACCAAAAACGCATTAAAATAAATATAGAATGAGAATAAGCATAGTGTTTATAATAACTCAACATATATACAGAGAGAATGCAGCACACGAGAAATAACAGTCACAGCATACCTGCTTTACTGAAACTTGGGAGAAGAGATTTTATTATAGAAGTTTCTGCTTATACAAAAATGCACATTACACGTGGCGTCATCTACCGCCTTACAACACAATTAAAAACTAGCATTTCTTTTGCTCCCACTTTAGTTTTAAATTATGCACACAGAAAGTAAGGAACAAACTTGATTAAATACACTAAAAATAAAACTGATATTCGTAACACCTTGTATCAGGTAGAGTTTCAAACCCACTGACTGGGCACACATCACATGTTTTGAACGCTGCACACCTTTCGTTAGGTAATCTGCAATCATGCTGGCTGTTGGCATGCCTTTTTCGGTAATTTGTCCATTTAGCATTGCTTCCCGAACAAAGTGGTGCTGAATATCAATATTCTTGCTCTGGGTATGGTACATATTGTTTTTGCGTAGGTTTAACTCACCATTATTATCACAATGCACAGGGATTGTTTGTATGTGCGAGAGTCCTATATCAGTCACAATTTTGTTAAGCCAAATAGCTTCTTTAGCTGCAGCAGACAGAACCATGTAGTCGGCTTCTGTTGTGCTTGTTGCAGCTGTAGGTTGTCGTTTACTCCACCGCGACACAGCTCCACCACCTATCATGAATACATATACACTGTAAAAAAAATCCCGTAAAATTTACGGTTTTAAACTGGCAGCTGGGTTGGTTGTGCAAAACCGTAAAAGTTACGAAGTAAATCCGTAGGCACAACGGTTTTTTACCATACAGGAAAAAGTTTTTCCCGTAAAAGTTAGGAAGTAAATCCGTAGTCACAACGGTTTTTTACCGTATGAAATCAAGTTTTCTCCGTAAAAATTAAGTCATCGAAGTAAGTGACGTCATCGACTGAGTTGAGTTGTTTTTCTCCTTCTGTTCGAGTTGAGTTGAAATGTGCTGATGTGTATTATCAATTAGGAATATTAATTAATCAAGGCTTAATTATTAATTTCAATTAGTTTAATTTTTAATTGAACTTACTTGGACGATTTCGATGCAAGATGGCGACAAAACTTTTAACTCCTTTGAGCCGGGGATCGAAACCGCGTTCTTAGAAAAAAAAGGCAGTCGCTCTAGCCACTAGACCACCGGAGACTTCATAAAATGAAGTAAAAATAATCTATTTGAGTTTTAAAGTCACTATAGCTCTAGTGACGCCACCTAGTGGTGTAAAAATCAACTATTGCCAGAACACGTGTTTTAAGGTTAGCTTTCATGAGTGACAACAGGTTTCTGCAACATGTATAAACAACAGCGGAGATGGAACCCTATTAAAAACACGAAATGAATGCAATAAAATTACATTTAAGAAAAGGGAAAGATATCGTACGGAAAGCAATACCGTATGACAAAAAATAAAATTTGACCTGACGGTTTTAAACCGCTTATGGCTGGAGCGCAAAACGGTGAAAAACCGTTTTGTTAACAAAACAGCTTTAAACCGTCAAATATACGGAAAAAGTCCGGGGAAAAAACGGATATTTTTTACAGTGTACGTATATGGTAGATCGACGATCTACAACATAGCCACCACAGTTGGAGTCGCAGTAGCCAATAACAGCGTCACCATGTTTTCTAGAGTAATTTAGTGTAGTTTCTGTCGTTCCTCCGCAGCCCACTTGAGGGCCTTGGATGACGTAGTAGTGGGCCGCAGGAGGCTAGTCAAGAGTCGAAGTCAAGGAAGCTTTAAGAGTCGTCTCTTGTATTTTTACTTTATAAACAATATATTTTTTTTATCCTTATACGGTAAGCTTTACTAAATGCTGACATAAACGTGCATATAATATATAAATGTATTATATGTAATTGTATTTTTTTACTTGTATATTTAGTTGGTGGGCCGCAAAATATTTTTTATGCAACAGGTGGTCCGCAAAACCTAAAAGATTGGGAACCGCTACTCTGAGGTCCCAGATAGCACGTAAGTTTGCAGTAAGTTTGATTTCGACTTGTCATGGCAAAATTTGACGCGTCAAACTTGAATCGAACTTGTAGCAAGTTCGATGTGACAAATAGCGCCACCTCTTTGCAAATCAAACTTGCTGCAATTTTGCAAAACAAGCTTCCTGCAAAGATAGCACAATAAAGAGATAATTATCTTTGTCTCTGTTTTAAAAAACATCCGATTTTTAATAGCATCTCCTAGACCGTAATTCTTTTTTATTAATTCAATAAATCAATGATAATTTGTGAAAAAGATAACTTTTTATAAAAAAATTTTTTGAAACATTTTCCATCTTTTTACTAAATATATCACTCTCACTTTAAAGAAAACTATATCGCCTTTTTCTTAATGTTGAAATTTTAACGTTTATAAACAAAATTAAATCTAAAAAACAGTCAGTGTTTGTTGAATAATAATAACTAGACATTTTGTCCCATTTTAAAGTAATTACTTTTGAACTCTAATTTCATAATTTATTTTACTAGCAAAACGTAGTTATTAGCAAAAATCGCTCTCTCTTTGACTTCAAATCATATTCTCAACTCAAAAAATTAATGAAATCCCAAGAAAATAGTTAAAAATAAATCGTATACGAATCGAATCAAACGATGTATTAGCGAAATCTATCTTGTCCTCTCAGAGTTCGACTGGCTCAATGGTTAGCGTCTCCGCTTCGGAACCGGGAGGTCGCGAGTTCTATCCCGGGTTGTGTTTCGTACTCTCTTTTTGCTTTAATTTGCAATAAGTTTGCACGGCAAGTTTGCTGCAAGTTCGTTTCATGGTGACTTCGGAGCTTTCGTTAACTTGCTGCAAGCTTACTGCAAGCTTGCACTCTTGTCATGACAAATTTGTGGCAAACTTGCACTCTTGTCATGACAAATTTGTGGCAAGCTTGCTGCAAACTAAAATTGCTATCTGGGGTAACTCTTGATGCGTTTCACGGCAGTCCAGTGAGTTCTGCTAGGATTATTACAGAACTGACAAACCAAATTAGCTGCAAATCCTATGTCTGGTCGCGTTGCCTGAGTTGCGTAAAGGAGGCTCCCAACAGCTACTTGAAATGGAATCCTTGTTAAATCTTCCATATTGTTAGTCGATTTTGTTACAGACTTATTTGTATCCATAGGTGTTGTGACAGGATGTGATACATGCATGTTGTATTTGCGAAGCATACTTTCTACATACTGAGTTTAATAAAGGTTGATAGGCCCCTTTGTCCCATCACGTTCAATTTTGATTCCTAGGCAATAACTTGCCGTACCTAAATCTTTCATTTCAAATCTCTTTTTAAATTGTTCTTTAACCCACTTTTTAAGCCTTACAGAGTTACTAAAAATTAGCAAATCATCAACCTAAATAGTTGCAATAACTATATCTTTATTTTGATCAACTTTAATATATGCACAACTATCAAAATAACTTTGCCTTAATCCCATTTGGTACCAAAGTCTGCCACTTTATTTTAAATCATCTAAAGCTTTATTGAGTTTAAGAACCTTCTCTTCTAAATATCCTTGGTAGTATTCATTAAACCCCTCTGGTATTTTCATGCAAATTTCCTCATCTAATGTTCCTTGTACAAAAGCCATAACTGTGTCCATTTGATAAATTTCAAGGCCTTTTTTGGCTGCAAATGCTAATAAAACTCTTAATGTAGTGTGTCGAACAACTGGCGAGAATGTTTCATTATAATCCATTCCCTCAATCTGTGAGGAACCCTTAGCTACTAACCGAGTTTTGTACCTTTCAATCTCACCCTTAGACTTATGCTTAATTTTAAACACCCATTTACATTTTATGATGGTTTTTTTTTGGGTTCATCTACTATTTCCCATGTTTTATTTTTAATATGGCCCAATATAGTTTCTGATATAGAATCTTTCTAATGATTTCTATCAACACCATTTAATTTCCTTACTACCATCTACATATTCTCACAAGTCCTTTTTAATAAGGTGCACCTTCATGGCAAATTTCCAATCCATGTAATTAGCCCTTCCAGTTAACTGTCCATGAATAAATGAACCTTCTTCCTCAGGTATGTTGACTCTTATTTTAACCCTAACCAAGCAAACTAGGCAATATTCTTTTGAGAGCAATTTTAATAAATTTTCTATTAAAATTAATTTATTTTCAGTTAAGGATTTGCATAATTATTTAATTAAAAATACAAGATTAAAAGTTAAAACATTATTAATCATAGTTATTACCCTCATTTAACAGTTAAGCCTACTTCCATGTGGTTGAACATACTTTCACTTTAATTCTAAAAATATATTTATAGAATTAACATCCTAACTAATTACTTTTTAAGTACAATCTAATTCTCTGGGCTGGGCTCATAATCTAATAACTGAACATGTATACAGAGAGAATGCAGCACAAGAGAATAAGAGAAATAACAGTCACAACATACCTGAATTACTGGAATTTGGGACAAGAGATTTTATTACAGAAATTTCTACTTATATACAAGTGAACATTGCACGTGGAGCCATCTACCGCCTTACAACATAATTAAAAACCAACATTTCTTTCAGTTTAATACTATACACGATAAGAAATTAATATAAGATGAATATAAAACTTCTAAATACTCTAGGAGATTCTGAAGTTTACACCTGTGAGTGTTTCACTTTACAATCAAACCCATATGTAATTTTAGTTTGCAAAAAGTTTGCAGCAATCTTGCTCTGCAAGCTTGCAACCTTACAACAAGTTTAAATAGGCGAGACCGCAAGTTCACATCAAGACTGCAGCAAGTTAACGCAAACGAGTTATTCGCCACGCGTCAAACTTGCCACATATTTGTCGCGTCAAACTCATTGCAAACTATAGCAAAAACAGAGTACGCAAACCCACTTCATAACCAGTCGCCTTAACCATTCAGCCAGCGGGACTCTGATAGGAGAAGATAGATTGCACTAATAGATCGTGCATCTACACTTTTTATTTTAAACTTTTTCTTGATTTCATTAATTTTTTAAATTTTGAGTTGAGAATATGATTTTAAGTCAAAGAGAGAGCGAGTTTCGCTAATAACTACGTTTTGCTAGAAGAAGAAATTATGAAATTAGGGTTCAAAAGTAATCACTTTTAAAAATATGGGACAAAATGTAAGTTATTGTTTTTCAGCAAGCATTGACTGTTTTTTAGGTTTAATTTTGTTTATGAACGTTAAAATTTCAACATTAAGAAAAAGACGATACATAGTTTTTTTTAAAGTGCGAGTTTTGTATTTAGTAAAAAGATGGAGAATTTTTCAAATTTTTTTTATAAAAAGACCTAGTTAGTTTTCTACAAATTATCATTGATTTATTGAATTAATGAAAAGAAGGACGGTCTAGGAGGTGCTATTAAAAATCGGATATTTTTTAAAACAGAGACAAAGATCAGAACCAGATATATACAACTGCATCCAGGTCGTGGTGTGTAAGGGTTCTGTATCAACTCTGCAGCGAACTTGTTTTGCAATTATGGTGTGAAGTTTGTCATAACAACGCCAAAGCAAACTTTTTTTGCTAATGGGTTGGTGGATTGGTCGATTATGCTTTGTTACTTTGCAGGAAGTTTGCTGCAAAGTTGCCACATCAAGTTTGTCATGACAAGCTAATATCAAGAAAACTCAAGCTTGCTGCAAGTGTGCACGCTATCTGGGTCACTAGCATTACCGCACAACAAAAGAGTTAGACTATCTTTCAAAGGTTTAAGTCCAGGCAGTGCCTTTCCCTCCTGTGTATTGAACGCCCTCTTTGGCATCTTCTTCCAAAAGATGTCAGTTTCATCACAGTTGAAGACTTGTTGGGGGATGAATCCTTCAGGCAATACATAATCTTTGGATTTGGTCACACATTTTTCGGCTCCAGACTTGTCCGAATTTCACCTCCACCTTTTGGTTTCGCAAAATTTGTAGCGAGGTCACGTGGGCACAATGACGAAATCTGAGACAAACTATTAAAACCGAGACAAATTTTTCACTGAGAAAACTTGAAAACGACGATATCCAAAGTCAACGAAAACCGAAGTATTACTGTGTTTAAAAAATGATGTCTTATATTATTTGGAGAATGGTCAACGCAATGTAAGCATCTACGTTACATTAAGCGCCTTTTAAACATTTAAAAAATTCAGTTTTTGAAGAAAACATGAAACTGACCGATTTTCTTATTTGGGATTTTCGTTTATCAAAATGTGGCTCTTAGCCAGTGTTATAGTCGCAAAATAAGCAGTGCCGGAACGCTCTAACCTGGATGACAAAAATGGCGCTGTTTCAAGGACGTTTTCTCATTTTTTTTCTTTTTTGTCCTTACCCCCTTCCTTACCTTCGCATATCACGAAACAACATAGCGCATTTCGTGCTGCATAGAAGAAGAAAACAGAGTATACATTTTGCATGCTTTGTTTTCGACCGATCGAAATTAAAATTTGATACACATCCACAATTATAGTTAAAAGACCACGTGCCAAATTTACCTAATCTAAGCCATTGCGTTTTAGAGTTATCGCGTTCACATGCATACGAATATACAAACCGACGGAACGACAACCTTCGACGGATTTGGTCCAAAATTTGATACACATCTACAATTTTAATGATTAAAACTGTGTGCCAAATGTTATCGATCTAGCTATTTAAGTTTTTGAGCTATCGTGTTCACATGCAGATGAGGAGACAAACAAGCAGATTTGACCATGGGCGGATTTCGTCCAAAACTTGATAGAAATCTAAAAATTTCGTGCAGAGACCACATACCAAATTCCATCCGCCTAGCTCAAAGCGTTTGTGAATTTGCGTGTTCACAGACAGATATAATTACACAAAATGTGTTTTTCTGTCTCAGACTGCGGTCACACGAGCGTTTTCTCGCAGCCGCTGCTTGAGGTCATCCGCAGAAGAATTATAGACAGAATGCTGAAGCGCAGGGTTGGCCACACTCGGCTGTTTTCGCCCGGTGCATTCCGGCGACTGTCGCATAAAGATAGAGCTCGGCGCATTTTACGAGCGGCTTGTTCGCGCGATTTGCTGCTCATCGTCTTTTCCGTTCGTATTTTCGTGCGTTCGAGGGCCGGATTATCAAATAGGCAACTGCCTAGGGACCCCAAAACTTTCGGGGGCCTCAGGTCTAGACAATTTTCCCGGCATTTTCAGGGTTATTAAATTTTGTACTTTCATTTGATTTGCAAATTCCATGTGCTCGAACGTAGTTAAATTAAAATTAAGTACCATTTAAATTTCAAAACACTATCCCTAGCAACTTTTTCATGTTTTCAATTTCTCTTGCAGGTATGTGCAGTCTATCTTTTTACAGTTGATATGATTGACTCATGATTCCACAGTCCTAGCAAATTTTGTATATGAGTATTTGGAATGTACTGAAAGAAGTTTTGTTACTTTACCATTTTGTTAAAAAATGATTTTAAATTTACATTTTTTTAAAATGTAATATTTTTTATAAGCGAGATAATGAAACTAACTTTCTTGAAGCTGACAGGCAATTAAATGTGTTGTAATTTCAGTTTGTCGTAACTATATTTATATAAAAACCGCTTAAATGGATATTAGATAAATATCAATAAAAAGAAGATGTAATAGTTTTGAAGGGGGAGGAGGGTAGAAAGGGGGCCCCTACAGGACTTAATCCAACCCTGTAGTGTTCTGTTTGTCAATTTTTGATATTTAAGATAATCAGATCTCTGATATAAGATATCAGAGAATACTACTTGTATAGTGAGTGAACTTTTGATTCTTGAACTTCCATATTTTTTTTCCCAGTTTTATATTACAGCTGTAAATATTTCAATTCAAATATTGACAATTTCATTTAATTTATTTTCACGGCATTCATCTCATTCTTTGGTTCTTTTATATTGCGTTTTTGTTTCATTTTTACATAGCTTCTATTCCTTTTTAAATAAAATTGTTTAAAATAACTGTACCCTTACACAAATTTAACCTAATTTTAATAATTGCCCTCTTAAAAATAGATTTATTGTGCTGTCTTTGTCATCTGATCGCGGTTCAAAATTACGATGTCCGTCGTAAAATAGTCCTCGTGTTGCTTCGAAACGAGAAGTTAATATAAATAAAATAAGGCATTTGTTACTCATTGTATCTTAAATCGAAAAAAACTGTCCAAAATAGCCCTCGTGTCGCTTCAAAACGGGGCGTTAATGTAACTAACGCTAACTAAACTAAAGAAATTTGCCTTGGAGGTGAAAGGAATTAATATGGTCCAAATTAAAGCTGGAATTCTTTCGATTACCTTCTTACTTTAAAGAAATATTAAAGAATCTATAAGTTATATTTGAAATTTTTTAGTCGAAGGGAAAGAATGCCAGAAAAAAACAACAAATATCCAAAACTTTATCGAAATTATAAACACTTTTGCTTCGTTTTCAAGCATGAGATAGATAAAATGAACTTTTTATTATATATTTTTAATGTATTGAAAGTTTAACACAAACAACTGCTTGAATTCGCCTCTCTGTTCCACTAGAAAACAGACACAAACGACTCATTCTCATTCTCAACCCACGACTGCCGGCCTACCCTTTTGGGTGTAAGACACCACAAGGGCAGCCGGGGAAAGAGAACCAGACAGCATTTATTAAACTGAGGAATGTTACAAAAAGCCAATTGGGCTTAAATAAACAAAACAGAAAATTATTAACTTTACAATCGACGGAAAAATACGAAGTACAATAATTAAAGTCTCAAACACAACTGAACCATAACAAAAAATTCCAAAATGTATCAATATACATCATTTGTCAATAAATACATATCAATTGCACCTAATTTAACAATATTACAAATAACAAATAAAATTCATAAAGACGAACAACAGTAAGTGTCAATAGTAAACAAAACAGAGAGTTGCGATGGATATCAAAACCTTCATATAAACAGTAAAAGAACCTTATGGGCGGCCTAAACCACCGAATTGCTGATTGTTAAACAAAAACAGAAAGTATCTAATAACATAGAAATTAAAATACAGCAAAATACAAAAATTAAAGTTCAATAACAAAAAGTTAAAACAAGATACCATGATTTACTACATAGCCCAATTGGGGCAAGAGCCGTGAATCAACTATTACAGGAAAACAAAAATTACTGCATAAAACAAACACCCATGAAACCAAACAAACACAAAACGCAGAACATATTTACAACGCCCCGTGGGTAGGGGGCAGAGGTTATAAACCCCAAAAGTCCCGTGCAAGATAACAAGCACACCAGTACAATCATAGAATTGAATATAATCCAAAATATATAAAAACAAACAAAACCAAGGCATAAGCATTATAACCACATAAGTAGACCAAGAACAACCGAGAAAAGCTCCAGTAACGTTTACAATCAATAAAGTAAAAGACACAAACGACTGAGCTCGCATAAAAAAAAGACGCACGTGTGGCCGGCCGTGGTTTTTTTGCGCCGCAGATCGTCGGACGACAGCGACGAAAAAACGCTCGTGTGGCCGTGGCCTCAGGGAGGTTTAAAATGCGGAGATTCATCTAAATCTCGAGATCGAAAATTTTGGCAGTACTTTCTCATCGTATACTTCCTATACAAGAAAGTAAAAAAATGAGGTGAAGTTTAGAAAATTCTATGAAGAAAGACAAATATTAGTTGGCAGGTAGACATTACAGAGACTAGAAATCGTGTAAATTAGTATAGGTTAGCAATTAAACCAATGGAATGAAGTTTTCATATTTCCTTACAATATGAAATAGAAAGTACAAAGTTTTTCACAATGATTATAAAATAATGAAGAACAGAAAGTACTGCTGTGTTTTGTTGTAATGTTCACTTTTTAAATGACGAAGCAAACTGAGAAATATGTTACATTTTTTTCACTTGTTCAGTGGATTGAATTGATAGTCACTAGATATATATCAAAGCCGTAGATTTAATTTAGGAATCTAATAGACTTCTTCCAGGAGAAAAAAAGACATGACGGTTTTGCATAAAACAACATGCAATTAGGCTTTGAATGGCATATGCAGTTACGTTGATTATGTGAGTGTTAGGTCACGTGATTTGACTGTCTTATTTATGACAGTGCAAATATTTCGTCGTTGGTAAAAATAATTTAAATGTTCCTGCAAATATGATGAAGAAGGTATAATTTTTAAAAATACTGATGATACAATATATTAATATTTGCTACTAGAAAGTCACCCGTCATGGTATGACGGGTGCAAATTGTCTCTTCATTCGAGAGATTTCCCGTCAAATTTGACGTGTTTAAATAGATATATGAAATATCAGCTTTTAAAGGTGAAATAATTCATGTTGGTAGAGGAAAAGACAGCCGTTGTTTCAATCTTTTTTTATTCAGTCATTGAGGATATTAGGTTATTTCTTCATGGGTAAAGGATTCAGTTTTTACGTAGCTCAGTGACCAGTATTCAAAAGGTTACGCCTGAGCGGCGCGTTGTTGCTGTAAGCTTACATGCTTGAATAAAAAAAAAAGGGGCAGATAGGGATGCGCAGAAAGTTTAAGTACCCAGAGAAGGGAATTTCCCCAGAAAAACTCGTGACTCGAAAAGAAAGTTGTAGTGCGCTTATTACGATGGAAGTGGAAGTACAGTCGGACCTCTGTTTAACGAAGTCGCTAAATCCCGAAAAAACGTTCGTTATATGGAAAATTCGTTAAATAGAGATTCATCTTTTAAAATACTTTAAACTACACAAAACAGATTTTAAATTCATAAACACTAAATATTATTAAAAAAGTAATTAATCGCACCTTTATTTTGTAAATTAATATCTATTTGTTTTATATATTTTACCCATCAAAGAGAAATCTGCAAGGAAAACAAGAATAAAATAAAACATTGTCCGGGAATACACTGTATTTTCAATTTTAAAAAATAATTTTATATTAAAATAAATGAATTTTAGCATTTCATCATACGAAGGTTTGTTGATTTCTGCATCATGATCATTTCCGTCTTCATCGCAATTCATTGCTGTATTGTTTTTATTTTTCTCACTGTCCACTTCAAAACTGCCTCATCCACATCTTCATAGACACATGCTTTTAAACGTTTTGAACAAGAATTCGATGAATCATAATTTTGTATCTTATCACGATTTTTTATTATGGTTGATAAGCTGTTTGGAGGAATACCAAATTTTAAAGCAATATCCTTTTTTTTTCACGCCTTCATCCACCTCATGAAGAATTAAATTTTTTTTCTTTGATGCTCAAGTACTTTCGTTTTGACATTTTCCAGCTTCAAGGTCATTGATCATCATTAAATGTGTTAAAAGAAAGAATAAGTTTGCAAATGTTTGGAAATATTTTGAGAAATGGGGAGAAAAAAAATATTAGATCACGAGAAATAGTTTTTTAAATAGAGAATGCACTTCGCTATTTGGAGGTTATTTTACGAAGAAATTCGTAAAATGGTCTTGGATCCAAGAAAAAGCTCGCAAAATAGAGAAATTCACAAAACAGAGGTTCGTTAAATAGAGGTCCGACTGTAATGAAAAATGAGGTGTCGTTAAAAATGATTTAAGAAAGTTAAAAAAATTAAAATATCACATATATATGCGAGAGAAATGTTTAACATTGATTGAAAACAAATAAAATAAACGTATGTTTTATGACAGGAAATATTTTTTTTATTTACATATTTCTTTATTAAAAAAAACCTCTTGTTAAACAACATTCCGTGTGAAGTATTTTTCGTTGTTTAGCAATTTTCCTTGTTCTTCAGATGTCTTTGTGTAAATTTCAACGTTGCCAAAAATACTATCAAATTATATCATCACGATTGCAATAAATAATCAGATGCATCGTGGTGTTCAAACGATATCACGCGCATGATACACCACTGACGTGATTTACCACTTTCTATTAAAAAACGGAAATTAATTTGAAATAAAGGATTAATATAATTTAAAATTTCTCGGGAACTATTGATCATGGCGAGATAAATTTTATATCAATCGATAGAAAATTTTATTTCACTATTTTAGAGCTCTTAAATTTGAAAGACAATTACTTTTTAAAATTTAAAATTGCTGAAATTTAGGTTCTCTAACAATGGAATAATGCTGTTTAACGTCTCGCAGTGCTATGGCGCGAGTTTTATTGTTGGTGACGTCAGAGCGTTACTCAAAGACAGATCTGTGCTATTATATTAGTAATAATATTATATAATATATTATTATATAATATTATATATAAGTAAAAACCATTGCAGTCTAAAAGGAAAAGTAATAATAAATAACGTTAAATATCACGTGCATCAATTTGCAATAATCTGTTGGGTATTTTGGGTTTTTAAGCCTCATTTGACTTGATAAATCGTCTTAAACGTCTGGATGAAGACCTTTCGATATGCGAGAGAAAAAGATGCGAGATAAATCTGGCAATAATCTTACCATAATTGCACAAAATGCTATGGAAACGAATACATCTTACATAAAAAGGTAAAACCCAAATTATTAAAAAAAGTACTGCACCTTTAGCAGGTGATGGATTTAAGCGATAAAAAAGTCTCAATGTTTAATAACAAATCACCTGAAGAGAACAGTCATATCACAACGATTCAGTTTCGCGTTTCGTCACGTTCTTGGGCGTTTTTTCTGGGTTTTCCTTCCGCCATAACATCACCCGGGAGATTATTAGGCAACATCAGATTTACTCTTCTCCGCCCTCAATTCATTTTTTTCTATTCTCTGTGAAATCTTCTTTAAGTGTTGAGTAAAAGCCGACCGCAGAACTATGGTAATTGTACAAGTGGGGGGTAAAACCTATAGCTTCTGTAAAACCTTCACCCGTGACTGGAGTTAAACCGCATCGGCCATAATTCGGTTAAAGGGCACCACCGTATTTGCCGACTGAAAGAAAAGAACATTGAAAAGTTTGCAAAATCCATTCTCTTAAGTCTGTTATCTCCTCCCCCTTCGCATCCGAGGTCCAGCTGTTTGACGGGAAATCCATCATTGCTTCGAGGCCCTTTTAAAATGCCCATTAAATTCGTCTAAAATGTCATGATGTTTCCTAGAACGGCATACGGGATGATTTCTTCCGTTGAAAATGCTGATTTTAGTTCATTCTGAGTAATGGAAACTGAAATACGTTGGTGCTGTTTTAAACTTCTTAATAAAGAGCATCAGATGCACTTTGGAAAAGATGAATATCGCTACTTTAAAAAAAATTATTTATTTAATTGTCTTCAAAACCAGTAGTTATCAATCCCTTTCCACATATATGCGCTAGTTAATTCCTGCTCAAAACGTACAAATCATTTTTTTTCTTAGAAACACGTTTTTTTAAATACTTTTCCTTGGCATTAAGGTAGCTATCGTTAAACACTGACATTTTGTTGTCTAAATTGTCTTTAATATACTGTGATCTATGTTGTCTTTAATATGAAATCAAATAAATACTAAGTTAATAAACTGTGAAAGGAAAATTGTTATACTTAAGTAACATACTGAAAATTCAGTTGAAGAATATTCTTAACACGGATTGGCTTGGTTTGTTTGGGGGTTTATGGCGCAAGGACCAGCATTTGGCTAAAAAGTAGGTTAAAAGGTAGTGCGGATATAAAAACGATCAATAAAAGTTTAATGCAAAAAATATTAAACTTTCACATGCTTATTTAACGAGGAAAAGTAAAAACGAGCAAGGCGTAAAATTGTCAGAACAAGTTGCTTAAATGTGTGAATAAAAGCCAGTGATTTTTAAAAATTCAAAAAGGTAAAATTCGTAACCACTAAATGATAAAAAGGATTTCTAACGTATTATTTTTTGAATTCATTTTTCAGTCAGATTCTTACTACCCTCTCAATTCATGTGCATCAAATCTTTTTATTTTTACCATGGAGGCAAGACAGTCTGTAATTTAGTTTTCCTACCAAAACCGTGAACAATGAATGGAACTTCAAATAAGTCGAATCTTTCGTTTTGATAATGCTCGAAGAGGATCGTATATATTTGGTCATAAATAACTCATGAGTCATGTGTCAAAGGGTAAGGTATATTGATTAAATCAGGCCTTTTATTTTATCATATTCTTTTCTCAACCGCTCAGCGTACGATCTTAAACCATCTTAGCAGAATTTTAAAGCATGGAACAATTTCTTTGTGAACCTTGTAGTATAATGAGTGAAACCAAGCTCGAAATTCAAGGAACTACGATGTCTAGTCTTTACTCATCTTATTTTTCAGAAATGGGAAACTACAGTTACTGATTTAGGAACTCAAAAGACTCTATTCTATTGATGCAATGTAATGCAAAATGTAATAAAATAATTATTTTGTTATATTATTTTTTCAAGTGCAAATACTCTAAAAAATGAGATAGAATAGGATGATTTCTCAATAAGAAATGCGCCCAATTTTAAGGAGAATTTGAAAGAGAGTCAACAAATATAGGAAGACGTGATATTTCAGGGTGATTGATACAGACCTTCAAAGCTCCGTTGCACATATTGGAGAGAGCGACTTTTGAATGTCGCTGCATGAGCTAAAATTAATATTAGTAACGACCATGCGACTCGAACAAGGACCTTGTAATACACGTGCACCTTCAATCAAACAGCGCATACATTCACAGCATATTTTCAGCTGTTTCTTTTACCTAATGGATGATAAATACAAAAAATAAACACATGGCTAACCTCGGAAAAATGAACTTGAGAAATTGTGTTTCACCCCAGCACTACTTGTGAATGAAGTCTTAAACGGAAAGGAAGTAAGTATGAATTTCCTTAATATTACGATATCACTGCTGTAAAAAGATACAAAAATTTACAAAATAATTTGATTTTATGAATCTTTCTCTTGGGGAGGGGGGACTCTTAATGTAACGTTCAGCGTTTGCAATATTGGCGAAGGGAATTGCGCCCCTTTCTTTTGAGAAACTATCCAAAGAAAGAATGAATCTACATTAAATGAAAATTAACTCAATAAAAGGTGATCACTGTTTTATTTTGTCAGAAAATGCCGTAGATAATATTATTTCTGGAAGAAACAGAGATTTTTGCATGGTTCGAAAGTTGACAAGGAATTCTTGCCCGATCTCAGATTCAGTTTAGTTTTATTCAGTCAACATTCTGTTCTGACGAAACACGAAGGCTATTTCGGGACATGGCTCGTTATTTTGAACCGTAGTCAGATGACGAGGGCAACACTTGAGTCGGTTACAGAATCAGCGGGAGACTTTACGCCCTCGGTGTCAGGTGTACTGGGCGCCACATGCACTGCAGATGTTCGATGGAATCGGGTTTCAAACCTGACGACCATCGCTTCGAGACCCGATTCCAATATAGATATTCAGTATTTAGTTTTCGAAATTCACAATTGACCATTTAAATGCTTTTAAAACCAACTAAGCTATATTTCAATCAAAGCTGTATTTAAGTAAAGTCAACGAGTCTCTGTTTCACCAAAGCACGGTGAGTCTTTTGGTAGCACGAGAATGTTTTACAATCCCATTATCGTCGCAGATGTTAGGTTTTAAGTGCGTTTCTCGGGGTCTCGGATTCTAAGCTTTGGGGTCGGACGACTATCGCTTCGAGACCCGATTCCAATAAAGATCCACTATGTATGTGGACCTATCATGGGAATGCTTAACCACTCTATTACCGTCGCAAATGTTAAGTTTAAGTGCACGACTCCAAATTCTGGTTGGATCTCGGAGGCCTGGTGTTAGATTTTCGGTTTCGGGCTCAGGCGATCACGTGTTAGAGACCCGATTCCATCAAAGGTTAACTGTATATGTGGCCTTGTTCGCGTTATATCTCTAGTGGGTCAAATATCCCTCAAACGTTGGCGTGGCATGGACGTTTGGAGAGTGGGGGTTAGCACACATGTCGCCCTTGTCATCTGACTGCGACTGAATATTACAAACTGTGTCTAAAAATAACCCTCGTACGCTTCGAAAACAAGATGTTAATTTAGCAAATCAATCAACTGCACTCCCTTTTATGATATCCGTTAATAGATAAAGATCAAAAACAAGTGCTGGCATTTAGTGGTTTAACAAGTTACTTTTGTTATGAGTTCACTTCCTTAAAAAAACACTCACTCAAAATGATAAGACGCAGTAGCATTGAGGCTCAGTGAAAACAAATTACCTGACAGTCACTTCTAATGAGAACTGACAGTAAAAATACTGCAAGACTTCGCATTTAAATCTTAAGGCTCTCTTCCTGGAACAGCAAGTGCAAGCCTTCACCCGGCAATCACGAGTTGAAAATCAACCTTTGTTATGAGCTTGTGGTTTCGCGACCGAAGGATTTACAGCTCATCTGTTCGAAACCGTGCTCGTCCTTCGGTAGAGTGTTGAACAGACTAAACGTGGCTGGGCGTTTTGAAATAGAAAGTTAGTTATTTATATGTTTTTAATAGTGAGAGAAACTCCTTGACCCGCGACTTCAGATAACAACATCATTACCACATTGTTACTGATCTTGAATAGTGCATTTTAGACGCGGCTAAATTTGTGCAAGGTCTAATAAAAAACCAAGATTGGTGTCAAAGATCTAAAGTTCTTCGAACTTTGAGACATACAGAATCGCAATTAACCTTTTAAGATTAAAAAAATCCATAAAGGACATATCTTTTGCTCTTTGAACAGTTATAAATCGTAATTGAAAGATCGGTTTAATGTTTCGATCTATTTACATATTGAGTTGGATATTTTTTTAAATATTTGCTGTTCTGATAAAACAAAAATTGTCAATTTGTCCTTTATAGAAGTCGTGTTTCAAATTAATTCATTAGAGAAGTTTTTTACAAAAAGTAATTTGTTTAGGCAAAACATAGTGTAAAAAACCATTTTATTTACAGCATACTTTAATACTTATTATCTCTTGTTATGCATCTTTCTTATTTTACGATTCCTTTAAAATTTCTGTGGTAATACCTGTCAAGGAAAACATTCTAAATTTCTATTCAGGATTCTAAAGTAATATCATATTTACATTTGATTTCAAAATATTTCGAATTTGGAAATAGAAGTGAATTTAAATTATACATCAAAAATACAAAACATATTTGAAATGAGTGTTTAATATTCAGTTTAACACTACCCCAACAGAGAGAGAGAGAATATGGACTGCATACCAAACAGATAATTCTGGAAAATTATACTTCTGGTGAATTCCTCAAACTTTCATGTCTACAATCAAGGCAAAAGAAAATCGACTTGTACGTTCGTGATAACATTATTATTGCATTCTTCATATAAACATTTAAGTCGAAAGAGCGATGTATGAATGACAGATTTCTTCGTGTTAAAGAAAGCACTTTCGAATGAAATGTGTGAAAGACTTCTTATTGTTGAGCCACTGCCTTGATTGTGTTCATAAAACTAAAAGTTTGACTTAACTTAGGAGTCAGATTAATAAATTGGTTTTACAATCTTAGCAGTACATCGGCATAGAACTTCAGTGATTTGGTAATGAAGTCTCGGCTTCAGAAGGTTGCGAGTTCGATACTCGCCAGTTAAGCTGTCCTGCTGTTGGTCAAACATCCATCCGCTTACACGAAAATGTAAAGATGGGGTGCCGCTTCGGATGTTCTCTGTGCAGTTCAAAATTACAAGGTCCGCTACAAAATAGCCCACGTGCAGTTTCAACATAGCAAGTTCAGGCATCAACTAAAACAATTTAAAAATATTTATGTCGATGCGTTTGACTGTTTGCTGTTTACAAGAAAAAATTATCTCAGGACAGTTAGGATTCGACACTGACTAATTTGTTACATTAACGTCTCGTTTCGAAGTTACAAGAAAGCTATTTTACCACGTTTTTATTAACTCGCTTTCTTGTCTGTCTGTCTATCTGTCTGTCTGTTCGGTACAAATTTTGCAATGAATTTTAAACTAACTTCCCGATGAGCTGGAGACTTGAAACTTTAAACATAGCTCAGAACTAGATGACAATGGAATATTAATTCGCTTTCTTGTCTGTCTGTTTGTCTGTTAATTTTTTATTTCATATTTTGTGTTTTACCGACCCAGAGCTTCACTAGATGGCGCTGTCCAGGCGTCACTCGTGAATAGCGAGGAAGGGGAATCTCGAGTTTGTAGGATTCCAAGAAATTCTGCCGCGAATAGTGGGGGAACATCGAAGAGTGGATTGAAATTCGGAGGGGAGGGTTTGCTATACCAGAGTGACAATAATTTGTTTTCCGTGAAATTCCAGAGGGGGGGGGGAGTAAAATGCTGTTCGGATGCTAGTTGTTTTCACGAAGGTTTCTGCGTCAAGTAACTTAATTTTTCAGGAAAATAACAATTTTCTGCCTGATTTCAAACCTGAAATTTGCCACATATCTCCATCATAATCTCATCAAGATGGTTAAAATCGATTGCAAAATTTCACATACAGAAGACTAAAAAGCAGAAAATAATTATTTAAATAAAAAAAAAATTAATATACCACGTTTTTAAAACGGACTAAAAAGTAAAAAATAATTTCTTCTAGCCCCACACAGATTTATAACCCCATACAGATTTAAAGCGAAAAACGTGGGCGCATGCAATATTTAATAGTTAGGAGTGTAGGGAGTAGCTGTCGTTGAGAAAACTCACACAATAGTTCATATAATCTCCATTGCAAAACAATTGTTAGTGACTGAAATAAACTACTTGGGTATCAATTATCTATTGCATTCGCCCCACGGTTTTCGTTTTAAATCTGTATGGGTTTATAAATCTGTGTGGGGCTAGAAGAAATTATTTTTTACTTTTTAGTCCGTTTTAAAAACGTAGTATATTAAAATTTTTATTTTATTTAATTTGGACAGACTTCATGGTTTTGTTCTTTGGTCAGATAACGAGGATGCCTCTAAGTCAGCATACTTCTCTCCAAACAGATGGCGGATCTTCTGTAGGAATGGATCCTGAACTCGTGATCCTCCGATCACGAAACTGACACTCCACCATCAGGTCAACATGGCTTCCGCAATTTCTCATTGAGAAACGTCACATTTTATCCGTGCATTCTAACTGTATTTTGCTGATGTCGTATTCGCTACTTTTACATCTTTCCGAGTTACGCTACCCCGACTTTCGCGGTAGAACTCGCTTCGAATATTTCCCATTCTAGGATACGGCGCAAATGTCCATTCTTTTTCAAATATGATCCGGAAGAAACGCCAGAAACTGATTGAGTCTCTCATGTAATAAAAGAAGTAATCAATCTTGCCATGCAATTACGTTAGAAAGTTGATGATAATGATGTCAGCGAGGTGTTGAACTGCGATAGCAAACAGAGGAAAATCGACGCTCTCCCTACTGTAGATGTCGACAAATCAGACCCAGATTCACCAGAAAGGCAAATGCAATTGCAAGCTTGATAGAAGGTCTCGGCTCTGATGTAAAAGGAATACCGATTTCAGGTACAATAGATTCTAATGAGGAAGTTCTTCTAGGTACAAGGCAAGGAAAATAAATATTATTAACTTGCCGTAAAGAAATTTTAAGCTAGGAAAAAAAATCGTTGAGTCACCTGATGAGTTCGTTAAGGCGGCCATTCACTTGAAGTAAAGCCATGCCATTTGTCCTAAGACCGGCTTTTCCCCCCACCCATTTTAATCGAAAAATACAGGCACGCCATTCACTTGTATTTAAAAGGACGCTAACTCTGAACGAAGGTAGGGGAAGCGATCTTCTTTCCCTCTCTACAACTGCTTGTCAATCGCTCTTCCATTTCCCCCAGTCAGCAGATTTTAATTTATGAGGCCCTCGAAGCGAGGCTTCAATCTACGCAAGGCATTGTTCTTTTCGCTAGCCTCTTTCAGGGTGCCTCTGATTTTTCGTTCCGATTTCAGTCCAGATGGAATTCCAACCATAGCAAGCCGTTTGGCTCATTTCCATAGATTTTGATGGCTTTTTCCTTCTCGCGTTCCAAAATATAAATGGGAAGTGAAAGGCCGGCTTTCGATTTTAGGAAGTCGACAACATCTGTTTCCGCCAACTTCCTAACCTGGTTCTTTTTCTAAATTAGAGCAACCCTTCGGCGATACTATCACCTTGCTTCTCTCTCAGAATATCCAGTAGTGTTTTGAATTGCCATTGTGCTTGTAATGGAAGCATCGCAGCTCCATCATGTATTTTTGTATTATGTTTTGAACAGTATCTTCAACTCAACCAGGAGTGTTTCACACTGCATTGGACCATGTGTAAACATCGCAGTTTCAACATGTTCAACATTTATTCTATTGTTTCGCATCGCGTTTATTAGCTCTTGCATGACCAACGCATTTGTGCCATCAGGCAGCCATTAATGAAACCAAAAGTTGTGCATATGTAAATAAATTCTTTGTTTTAATTAATTGATACAGTTTGCTGCCATCTATCGAGTAATAAAACGCAAACAACATCCAAATAACTCCTTTTTGTGCAACATTTTAAAACTTTTATATCAATTTTATATCGATATGCATGAGAACTGCGTTCTTTATAATATATCTTCGAAACACCTCTGTTCCAAAATTGGTTTGTATTTAAATTTAAAACTAAAACCCGGCTTACACGCTTTTCGTCGATCCCATCTATTGCGTAATTTCGGGGCATTACTGCATGTACTATCTTTTTTTTTATTTTACATCAGTACAGCGCGAAGCAAGGCCGCTGAAAAGTGTAGGTTACTAATCCTAAAGTACGATTTCGCTATAAACAGCACAAATTCATTCCTAAAATTTTTCTCCAGAGGTTGTTTTATGTGAATTGATATTTATTAATTTTATATCTTTCAAACCAAGACTATAATTTTTGTGAAAAATTGCTCCTAACGTTACTGTTATGCATGCAATTTTGGCCACAATTTCATAGCTTTCTCTGAAAGCAGTCAACCGTTTTTTATGACTTACCTTTAAAGGTAATGACTACTATTGACTTAATCCTTTTATTGTTTCCTGTTACAACCTACTATTTTCTTTTCTATCTCGATTGCATACTTGCTACTGAGCACAGTTTGTAACGTAAAGGAATTTTTTATCTCTTTATATAATTTTTAATCTAAAAAACTTTTAAGTAAAATTTTTGGATTTCGATTCGTTGTAGCATAAGAGTTTTCATAATATAGATTTAATCATTCCGAGAATGTTTGCTTACTTTAAGTTAAAAGAATTCTTTGAGAACGCGTATTCGTATCAGTGTTTCCAAAAGATGTAGTTTGAAGTAGGATATTATTGAGCTCTATAATACCTTATCGTAGTTTATAGGCTTCTATCATAAGTTCATATTTCCTATAAGAGAAGGAAGATATATTGTCTTTATATTGACACATATGAATACACTGAGTGATTAGAATTTTAAGTACCCTTGTTCGGAGGACATCAGAGTTCTTAAAACTCGACTGTTTCAGAAAATGGGGAATGGAATGATGCAAAAGAAAGGGAAAATTTATAAGGAAAACAAACATCTAGTAAAAATAACCATTGTTATTATTACATATTTTTTTACCTCAGAGCTCTTTATCTTATATGCATTAATTAAATTGATATTTGGGTGTTTATGATGTTTGTTAGCATATGTTACACTCCTATGATACTTAAAATTCGTAATTATTATTCATCACGACTGTGAGTGAATTATTATATGATCAAGACTGAATTATATCAATTTTAGGAACTGATAATCTATTTTCCCTAAATGCTCTTTTTTCCCCTTCGACGCTCGTTTTCCAATGTCCTATGCATATCATCGAAATTGCCGCTTTGGCAACTGACTTTTCCTCAACATTGTTTAGAATAGCGAATGTTTGATTCTAACCGTCCAATATGATGTTCGTCTCGAAGCGTTTAAGTTTTTAAAACAAGTAGAGTTGCCATATTGGCCTTTTAAAGATCAAATATAAGAAATTTGGTCTTTTCCCAAAGCATTTAGTATTAGAAATTGTTTTCCCGCCTTTTTTTTGGTTTCATTTTCGTTTATCATTTTTAGACATTTAACAAAAACGCAGAGTTTTAATCAATTAACCAAAATTTGGTCTTACACTTAGGTAAAGTTGGCCCTATTTTTTAATTCTGAATTCTGGCAATTCAGAAAAGAATAAAAGAATTTATCTGAAATTTTATTTACATTATCAGAACTTACATTCCATTAATTTAAAAGGCAGATATTTTTACAATATCATCGAAATAAAAAATGTAACATTTCTTCGTAATTCCTATACAACGTAGAATAAAAGAATACGAAAATATTATGGAATATGTATTTAGCGTTCTAATCCACTTGCGCAACGATAGTCTAGTATGTGAAACGTAAGATAACTGTGCGACTTTCTTAGATTTCTTATGATCAGAAAGTTATAAATTCTTTCATAAAACATTTGCGAAATGTAGAAAAATTGGGAAATAATTTTTTTACATATAGTATGAGAAATACTAACATCATAGTCACTTAATACAGTGGAACCCCGGGAATCCGAACTAATTGGGATGTCCTTTATTCGGATTCTGGGGAATTCGGATTATCCGGGGAATTCTGTAAAATACTCTTGGCATACCAAACGCAGCAGAGTATTGATTATGGGTGCTCTGTGAAGGCGTTCGGGAAGAACACGCGGCGATTCGCACGGTACAGTGGCAAACAAGTTGAGGGTAAAAAAAAGCAGATATCTGAGTTTGTTTCCCCGGATTAAGAAGCTGTATTCATTCTTAAAGACCAATTCGAATTGGTCTTTAAGTTAGGAATAAACATTAGCTGTGTTTCTGATTCGTAGTTGTTATTTTCCTTCCATTTTTCAGTAAAATCTTTTCAGAAAATCAAAAAAAGGTGTTCGGATTCCTGGGGTTCGGATATCCGGTGTTCCAATGTAGTTTCAATGAATATTTTCTTCAGTTAAACTGAATCTGAGTGCATTTGAAAAATTGCCATGGCAGCCATTTCCTTGTAAATTATCTTTGCTGTATTTTGCATTCGAACACCATTATTTAGGATGAATATAGGCCTAAAGCCTTGGCAATAAGAAAATCTTCTTGCATATATTAGGAAGCAAAATGTGTCACATGCATTGTGATTAAATGCTCATAATAAAAACATTTCCGTTCTAGAAAACCGCAAAATGTTGAAATTGTTACTTGGGAAGTCATTGCGCGTGATATTTCGCTTCTTTTTTTGGAACTTATTTTTTGAAGTCGTTGCGTAAGCCTAATACAGTGTCTTTTAAAAATAAAATTTCAAGGCCAGTTCCTTTCCTATGTATCGAATTTTGCTTCAATTTTGACGTTTTCCGAAAAAAGCTTAAATAACTGTCATGATAAAATAGATTTTATCTGAGAGAAATAAAACTGATGTTGAGAAACTGCGGCTTTGTAAACATGTAAACTGAGAAATGATTTGTTAGGATTGAACTACGATTTTCAAAGTTCGGCGTTCTGAAGAACCAAAGAGCTATAAAAGTTGTTATTTTCATGATCTTGTCAAGATTTTTTATTTCTATTCACTCATTCCGTGTTGCTAGAAGGATCAGGTTTCAAAACTAATCATCAACTTTTTTTTATCGCTCCATGTCTATAGAGTTTTACTGCCAATTTCTTCGAATATACAGTGCCATATTAACTGGACAAAGAAAAAAAAATTATGTAGGTCAGAAAACGAAGGATTTCTTCTAGACGCATTTTCGTCCTTTCAACTGATAATAAAAAATTCTCGATGAATGCCTTCCCTTTTAAAAATATTTTTGTTACTATTTTTTTCTTATTTTCAATAAAATTGCTTGATTTTCAGAAAGCAAGAACAGTATGTCATAAGAAGTTCCATTTCTTATAAAATACAGTTTTATACATAAAAAACATTTAAACCAACGGGAATGTTCTTTCCTCCAACGCAATTCCAGTTTTTGCATGATGGTGACATCCATTCCATGACAACACATTTTTTCGATAGTGGTACTGATCTTAAATGACGAAAAACAAGATTATCTTCTGACAAAGTAAAAAAATTAGTTTTTTAAAACTATAATTATTGAATTATTTTTATCTCTCTCTGTAACTCTTTTGTTGTTGTACCTTATATGTTCTCAATGTTATACTTTTGTTAATATACCTACTTCTCTCTTTTCTTAATTAAAGAGAAATTTCATGTTTTTTGTTTTAAGTTGTTCATATTAAACTCTATATATTAATAGACGTTTAGCTTTAACAACTATTATCTCCATCTCTTCCAAGATTACTCGTTATCGTTAGCTTTAGTTCCAAATTTTAATTTTGTACATTATTTCTTAAACCATTTTTAAAAAGTAAAGCCTTTTCTAAAACTTAAAAGACTGATAGCAACAGTTTCATTTTGTTTTTAAGTATTTCATCGCATATTTATATTTTAAAATATAAATATTTTCTGTTTAATTATATTTTTTAAATCGTTATATTCTGAAAATTCTATTCATGTTCAGCATTTAATTTTTATGTTTATTTTACTAATAATAATTCTGTTGTTTGAGTTCTGTTGTTGATGCTTAAAGTAAAATATATTTATTTAATCATAGAAAATCCTATCAATGTTATATACTTAATAAATATTGCAAGAAAAGGTAAAAAAATGCGTTAGAAATAATTTTATTCCAGGTAATGATGAGAAATAATATAAAAGGTTGCCACATATATCCATTACATCCCCCCTTAATTTCTAAACGGTGACAGCTTAGGCCATAAAGTTGGTGTCTAGGTATATTAAAATGCTATGCGCTACTCGCTGAGACAACTCACAACGCCATCTATCAGCAAATTTTGGAATTAGCGGTCCTATCTCGAAAATGGTACAAGATACGGAAAAAAGTCAATTACAAAATTGTAGAGCGTCTTTGAGTTAGTACGAAAAGACATTTTGAGTGCAATAATGGTAAGAACGAAGCGTGTAAAATGCGCATTTGTTTGCTCGCACTTTCGGAAATTTTGACGTCATATGACACGAATAAAAAGAGAAAACGTTATTTTTCGGGCAAAAAATGACTCCATTATACTTTTTCTTGTAAAAAGAACTGAAGCAGCAGGCTTATGGACCTTTCCGCCAACATTGCAGGACGTATTACTGTTGCTTGTGTTTTCGCACCAACTATATGCTAAAACGTGTGCAAAGTGAAATTTAAACAAAGACTCAAATCTGCATTGTAGAAGACGGAGAGCACTTTGAACAACGGAAATAAAGGTATATTGCGATTACTAATTGTTTTTTTCTCGTTTTGCCCGTTTCGGAAATCGAGAACAAGCAAATGTGTACTTTAAACGTTCATCTCTTCGTATTAATGTGTTCAAGGTATCTCTTTGTACTAAATCGAAGACGCTCTACAATTTTGTAATTCACCTTTTTCCCGTATCTTGTGCAATTTTCGAGATATGACCATTAATTCCAAAATTTGCCAATAGATGGCGTTGTAAGTAGTCTTATCGAGTAGCGCATAGCCTTTTTACTATACCTAGACACCAACTTTATGGCCTTAGCTGTCACCGTTTAGAAGTTAAGGGAGGGTGTAACGGATATAAGTGGGAACCCTGTATATACGTAGTTTTAAAAAAAATCCCTTTTCGGCAAGCTTGAAGGTAAAGGTAGATTCCTTTACGCTAATGTTACAAAAGTAATAAAATATTACATATTGATAAATACAGACATAGCCAATGACTTTATTGTTTCTACACATTTCAATATTTACTCTGTGATTCTGTTTTCATGATATTTAATTTTTTACTATACCAAGGTTTTATCATTCCATTTTCCATTCCAAAAGGTTATGCTAGATTTATCGGTTAGTTGATTGGTCAATTTTTTTATATCGACACATAATCATTCAACAGGGAGGAGTCATAAAGAAATAAACATCTCAGACGTGCAAATATCTCCTAGATAACATTAATCCTGCCTATCTGAAACAGTAACAAAAAATTGACTCTTGACACGAATGAAGAAAGACTCTAGATTTAAAAATTAATTTATTTAATCTAGGTTACAATATAATTATGCGAACAATACTTTGTCATACGGTAAAATCACATGACATGAAACACTTAAACACTACTAGAATAGGCTCATTTAGAGAACTGTCTGGTTACAGAGATAATAGTCACTAAATTCTTAATATATAAGAGAATAAAAATTATTAAACATTGTGAGTGGCAAATTTAATACGTGTGTTTAAAGCATAAGATATGAATGCATCCAATTTGAACAGTGAATTTCAATCTCCATCGACGGTTAAAACCAAATACTCAGGCAGAAAATCCTAAAACAATTTTAAAGTTAAGGAGATGTTTTTCAATATCAAAAAGGATAAAAGGAACTCTTATTTAAATATCTATCGTTTTTGGGTACTATATAGTGAATTTATTAAACAAATCATAATTTTCTAAGTATTTTTTCGCAGTGAATGAAACAGCAAATGCATTTGAATATACAAATACAGTTACGCCCAAAATGTTGATACTTTCTTTACTTTTCCTGTTTTTAATGAAGCCTTATTGTAGAACAAACACCGATGATTATGTAACATGAAAAAATAGATCAAGATGTATTGAAATTGTAACTAACTATTTACATAAAAAATTCAATATGTGAAGAGAAATTGTAGTGACTGTCACATGTAAAATTACGCACAATAATAAGACAAAGAAAAAACTGGTTTACCTTAGAAATTCAGAAATCTGGGTAGGAGATTTAGGCAATCTAAACTGTTGGAATAAGGTTCTGCTTTTGTTAAGAAGTATACATACCACATTTTCAACCGCCTTTTTATTTAAAGACTCCTTTGCAAAATAAATATTTTTACAATTAAATATTTTTTTGTTGAATGCATTCTGTCCTGTATTTTCCTGAAAAATTCTAATAGAAGTCCAGAATGTAGCACAAAAATAGAATGAATATTTTCATGATTTTTTAAAAAAAAAGCGTGTTGCCGTTTAGAAAATAAAATTTAAATTAATGAAAAAACGCATTCTAAACATGAGTTATTTCCTAAAATTATTCATAAGTGGAATTTGCGATGAAATTTTTTACACACAAAAATATTCTAAAACTACCGGTTATACACACGAGAAATAGTATTCGTTTAATTCGAGAGTTCAAAATTTTCCGTCTGAGAATAGCAAAAAGGAAATGATTTCATCTACGCTGATGTCAGTTTTTTTTGGCAGAGTTCCAAGTTCCACAGCAAGAGATAGGAAAGGAATACTAACTTCTGGTTTGAGAGATGACCAGATAGTGAGAACGGTATTTATTGAGTACAATCGTCCTTTTAGAGTTAATAAAAGACATTTTATTCCTTAATAAATGGAAAATTTTCATTCAAAGTTTATTTCCCACCGGAAGCTACAACTGTCTTCTACTTGCCAGGAAACAAACGGATTACATGAAGATTAAAAGTTGGTGGTTTTGAAAGAATCTAGTGCTCAAGCCAATATTGATATCCTCATAAGAACTGAGCCACCATACAAAAAGGATGCTCCACAAGAATCGAAATAAATGATAATTTGGAAGAAGATTGCTTAGATGTGTTGAAGGATCCTCATCTTTGAGAGGTTTTCCTTATTCTTTATTATGTTTATCAATGGATATTGTTGCTGGGTTTCTTTTGCAACTGAGTGATTTTAATTTCATTGCAGCATTTGGTTTATCATTTCCGCTATTTTTGTCAAGAAATTCCAATCAATAAAAATGGTGTTACTGGTCGAATTATCGTTTGGCATAGTTTTTCTCTTAAGTATTGTTTTATACCAATGATGATAAAATCATTTGTCATAAGTGCCGTGATGAATTATCAGTATTGTTTTAACTGCTCACAAAAATGAAGTTCTGAGAGTCTATTTGGAAATACTTTCCTCTGAAGAAGTGATTGAAACGCTAAACAGTAATACAATTCTATTTAAAATTAAGCTACTGCAACTAAAAATAAATCAGTATTGATGTAATATGAGATATTCTGTTTCCCTCTTGAAAATGTAGTGCTCTGTATTGAATCTATAACTATTTTCATAGTATAGTTAATGTTTCTCTGCCATTTTGAAATCAAGTTTCTCTCACTTCAATAGTTTTGAAAGTTCAGTAAACGTGGTTTCAGAAATAATTTTTCTTTTATTTTTTTTCAAGCATGTAACTAAGAAATGTGCAACTTAAGAAAATTTACTCTGGACGATTATTTCCCTATTAGCACAAGATATTCTACGGTATCTCCACGATATTATTCGATATTCTGAATACCGTACAATAACGTGGAGATATCGTAGCAATATTGTGGAACATGTTGTGCTAATAGGGTTTGATTTTGATTTTGCACCATTCAGTATTGGTAATAAAATACGCAGAGAGCCAACATACGAATATATGCTTGTAATAATCTCACTTAATTTTACTTTAAATTCTAATATTGTATTTTTTTTTAAAAAATCTTAATTATGTTACAATACTAATGTATTACAAAATCACTTTTCTTAAACTCCAGTTTCGTTTCATTTCCCGCCCTAGAGGATTAATTATCACGCATTTTGACATATTTATTACTAAAAGAATACTTTAATCGCTTCCACACGCGCATACAGAGATCATGAACCAGAGTCTTGTCGGCGCCAGACTTTTCCCTAAAACACTTGCGTAATCTGCTAAAAATAGCTAATATTCCCTTCACTTTAACACGCGTCTATATGTTAATCCCCTATCTGAGAGAACGCAGGGATTTTTCGCTCTCTTTTGGATTGAAAACCTCGTATGAGATGGACGTATATCCTCCACTCTGCTCATGTCTGAATACTTTGACTAATAAATGAATTAGTTCTGAACTCGGCTTGTTTATTACTTAATGACTACATCAACGAAATTATTATTTGCTTATAGTCGCATTTATTAATTATTTTACTAGCCGCCTTTTGCGATCATCTGTTTCGCCTGGGGTATCGGTCGTGTTTGGTTCCAATTAAATCTCTTATGCATAACTTGTTATTCATCAAACCCTCAGAAAAGTATTTTTAAACTTCTGTTGAGATAGAAATAAACCTAAGTACAGCGAAACTTCGATTAACCGTCGCTCGTTATCCGTCATCATCTAAAAAGCAGAAAATAACGTAGGTTTGTAGATTTACCACACATTTTTGTGCATTACTAGTCTTGTA